>JAQFYE010001396.1:0-23315 GCA_034694305.1 Protaphorura glebata | reverse complement strand
TCAGAATGATAGATTTCTGATCAATACGAACATTTCTTTTATGAACGAACAAATGAAAACTATCATGTAAGATTTATTTTTTGAAAGATTTACAAGTTTACGTACATCCATGCGACTGTAAGCGCACGAGTTTGTCATTTAATTTTCTGTGTGTTTCAAGTGTATTTCGTCGGTCAACTGGTCTAATACAACACAATTCCTAATACGTCCGGGCGCCATATTATGTAGCCGTACTTTGGGGTTCACATAACCTTTAGTTTAAGGTGGGACATATTAGTTTAACTTTCCCCATGCAATAAAAGGAATACCTGAATGTTCTAAACAATGGCGAACCAATGAATGTCAAATTATGGCTCATATTATACTATGTACAGAGTGGGTCGAAACCAAATACCTATACGTCATGACTTGTTTTACTTTGAAGCAATTGAATATGTGAGATAGGCATTTTCCTCAAAATTTAATTTCCCGTCCCATGAGCTATGTCGCGCTCAGCTCGCGCAATTTATAACAATATGACGAGAAATGTAAGAATGAACCACCCTGGGAGTGATAGACCCAAAATCGGGCACAGAACCATTCCTTCACATCCTGAACAATGTTCAAATCGGAATCAAGTTGATAAAGATTCTGGGATCACCAAAGTTTGACACGGGCACCTTGTCTGAATAGCCTCAAACTTTGCAGAGAGCTTCTACTCAACCTCATTAACATTGTTTAAATCGGCCGCTAGACTCCAAAATGCCACGGCTTGGCGCTAGAGGTCATTGCAAGGTACACATCGACCTCTACCGGAGAGGCACGGCATTTTTGAGTCTCGTGGCCAATTAAAAATTGTTCAGGAAGTTGTATAGAAGCTGTCTCTAAAGTTTAAGGCTAGTCGGACATGGTGCCCATGTTAAACTTTCGAGACCCCAAGCGGTGATCTCAAAATTTTGATTTCCATTTATAATGCACAGATTGCATTTTAGGGCGGAAACCGTAGTTCCAACTGTCAGTCTAAAAACAAAGCCATATTATTTTATGACTTCGTTCCTCAGAAGATCGGGTATGACGGTTGGTTGGGGTTCTGAGAGTTCTCACAAGGGAACCACGCAACATGGGGGGTTTTGAGATCTCCTGACCTGAAAAATACTTAAAAGAAAAATATCCGCTGAATGAAATTCCTTTTTTTCGCTTGTCCGAAGTTAATAAAGTTAATGAAAGTTTAAAATGCAAGTTTGAAAAATGGAAGAAATTTTGACATTTCTTACATTCACAAATAATTCCAGCCAAAATTTTGGAAAATAGAACATCTTAAATTTAAAAAAAAATTGTATTGCACTTGATGGGGGTGCTCTCAGCACCGATACGAAATGAATAATGGCAAATTTAGCACAAAATGAATGATGGAGACCTATGACTTTTAACTTTTACAAGGGGGACCTCAGGAACTTTTTACTCCGAGAATATTTGGAGATAGTAGAAAAAAAATTTATTTGTGCAGACGACATTTTAATTATCTTGTGAGACATGCAAGTGCAAGTGTTCGTAGTTTTATTCACTTGGGATTTCTTGGGTTAGGAAATAAATGTAGTTCTTGTTTGAGTTTTAGAGGATACAGAAATAATCACGGGTCAAAAGCTTTTTCATTATTTTTTAATTCTTTAGTTCGAGATAAGAAGATTCATTTTGAACAAGTGACGTCGCATTCATTCAATCCTTCTTCCGATAATCGCTGAAGTGATTATATACATTCTATCTAGGCCTATCGGAATTCCTCTTAAATACAAATCTTTTTAAGTTCAGAAATAAAATGAAATCATTTAAACTCCCTGAGTACCACCTTTTTTTATCTGATCCGAATTATCTGATAGGATTGGAGCTGTTGGTGTTGTTGGTGTGTCATGCTCTTTACGCAATTAATTAGTGTGGGCTGCCTTTGATAAAATTCATCCATTACGAGAATAATACCGCGAGATTTAATAAGTGTCAAACGTTCACGAGAAAAAGTGTAGACAATCTGGTTTGACTGAATTACTGATTATAAATTAATAGCTAGTTCAAAATAATTAAGACTGATAAATTGATAGCAGAAGAAAAAATCAGACTTTCCTCTCCAAGTGCGCTGCAAGCGAAAAATCGCCTTTCTTCATACCTGTCCAACAAACTTTTGAAAATTGCATAATAATATTGGAAAGAAGATAGCATCGGCAGACTTTTCGAAAAAAATAGGTTTGGATACGTTTTTGTCAAAGAGCTGCTGAGGAAACCGTTATTTTGTGCCGATTTTTACTTTAGCGCACGTCGGATTACAGCTTCCTAAATCCGCAATAAGATTCTCTACAAAATGAATATCGCACTTTTTGTCCGACTCGGTGGGGGGGGGGGGGGCGGGAGTGGCAAGAGTTACGTGCCACCCTGTACTTTTAGAGTTACGGGGAACTACTTGGAATTAAGCATAAATTCACTTTTGGAATTTGGTTCTTGGAATTAGACTTGAAGTTAAATTCAAAACTGCTTCAACCACGCCTCCCGCCGACAAACGCCGAGCGTAGTTAGAGTGTCAGTATATTCTTACAACTCTCTGACGTAATTTGTGCACATCCCACAATTTCTATGATTTGGTTATCCTATCAGTTCTCGTCTCGTTCAAAGTCGTAACCAAACCGAAAACCGAATCAAAGGGAAAATATTCAGTTATCAGTCTAACTGAACCGAACCCTACCAATCGGAACTCTATAGAAGCAGACGGCAAGCCATGCCATAATATGAATATTACAATGTTAGATATATGTCTACCTGTCCATCCGGGACAGGATATTGTCATGTCAAATATTTGGACAAACAGGCACGCCCCGACTTTCAACACATCAAACATTAACTTCTTGTCCTGAAACTTTTTAATGTCATATAATTAACTAATACCATTTATGTCAAATATTTGGAATATTACAATGTGACAGCACGGGAAATTTGAATATTGTTGATTATATATTAGTCATGTCAATAAACTTAATGAAGATGATGATGAAACGTACCATTACTCTGTGGTAGCAAACATGTAGACAAAAAATAAGCAAAGCGTGTCTGTAGTTCCGGGTCTAGTGACAATGAATTTTACAGACGGATTTTTGGTACCACTCATACCGAAAGTTCGTTAAGAGCTTTGTCTTGTCGTGCACGTACCATTAAAAGTTTTATGGTACGTGTTGTATCGGAAATATTTGTCGGTTATCAATTCTCTGTTTCATTTTGTGTGGAAATCCTTCATTCATATCCAGTGCGGTGCTCGAGGCCAACTCGTTAAGTAAATCTTGATAACACTTTTCATGCTACGCCTCCTTTTAAGAGATTACGTACTAGTTATCTGCCAGCTGATTCCAAATTTTCTGGAAGTAAAAAATCCCAGTTATGTCATGGGAAATAACTTGCGAATTTCTGATGATGTCGTGGTCCTCCTCATAGAAATAAAATTTTAAACACTAGCAAGTGTGTTTTCCACTCTGGTTTAAGGAGATGCAGGTACGGTACGATTGCACATTTCATTGATTATGCACTCCATTTCAACTGTGGTGTGCTCTGAGCTTGCTATTACGTCTCAAATTAATATTGAATCCACATTTCATCCACGTCATACGGCTTTTTATTTTCTCTCTCTTTTAGAGGAAATATTTTGTCCAATTTCTACCAAATTTCTGCTAAATCAAATTTGTACTTATTTTTTTGTTAAAGTTAAAAAGCCAACTGTTTTGCAGGATGTCATATTTACCGAACTGCAAGGAATTGCTTATTTCGATTCTGCAATTGTCCCTTCAAGACAAAGCGACTGGTTTCAATTTGAGCCCAACTTTATGAAAATCTGACAACGGGGACTTAAAAAATTCTGAATTTAGAATCTGGGAGCGCTCGCTCAGCTCGTAGGCCCTTTTTTCGAAACACCGCATGTATTTAGCAAACATTGAAAGTATATATCGTAAGAAAAAATAAGTCCTAAGTTATTTGTAAAATAGGTAGATTATGAGTTTTTTATTACTTTAAAAAAAAACGCCGACTTGAAAATTTTCCAAAATAAAAATTGGTATTTGCGCGTGTAGATATCTTTCGATAGCGATGAGAATATTGAATGTATTGTAAATTTTTCAGTGTTGTAGGAGAAGGTCCATACATTTCAGCGTTCATGCAAAATTAATTTGTGTATTACGCCTTGTCAGAGTCAGAGAATTCTTCATCTGAGCCATAATACTCCATATCCAAAACAGTCATGATAATAACGAAATTTATTTCCTTAAAGGTGTGACGAGGTTTGAAACAAGAATATTAGGAGGTTTTTTGTTCGTACCAAGATATCTGTCTCATTATGAAATTTAAACAGGAATTACAAATTTTTTCCTCTGTGTAAAATTTCCTTGCCTCTCAGAAGAGTCTCTCCGATGCTCCGAGTACTTGCAACAAACTTTCTAAAATACGCCTACTTTGCATAAGAAATGACTGGATAGATCGATCTTAGTTATAACTTAACGAAATTACATGGAAAAATGTCGAACTCATTCAATAAGTAGAGAGTGCTTGCATGACAGGTCTCAGGAATTTCAAGTTTATTGAAATCTACGAGTTGAGGTTTAGGCACATGTGTAGGGGAAACACGTTCAACTAAATTTGAGTTCACACAGCAGAATAAAACAAGTGCTAGACGATCGTTAATCGTATCAACTGTACTCGGGGCATCATATTTGACATTAGACGAGCAATTAAAAAGTATTGCTTCTAAATTGCGATTCATTTAAAAAAAAACTCAGTAAAAAATTTCTTGCAGTCCACAGTGCACCTTGTACTGTGTACAGGTACGATGATTGCAGTTAATGTGAAGTTCATGTTTGGTGTAAAGTTTTTGAGTGTTACCAAAAGGTGTCCGGAGCATTTAAAATGATTTCAACAACTACATTTATGCGATTGAGTCTTTACATTGGCTTCATAATCTATTCGTTTCAGGGGTGTACAAATTTGATATGAAAAAAGAAGAACGAGACAAAATTAAAGAGAAATAAAATTGGTGTTCACAGTTAAGGTGATCTCCCTGATCCTCCATTTATGGTTCACTGCTAAAATATTACTCGGACTTTTCCTATTTGACCTTGAGCTCTCTGCAAGCTTCGTATTCACTTCTCGGAATTAATAATTTTCCAAAATATTTGGACACACAGGCACGCCCCCACACCCAACACATCAACTCCTTGTCCTTAAACTTTACAATACCATATAATTAAAACCATTTATCATGTCAAATATTTGGGACTATAACAATATGAAAGGGACCGGTAATTTGAATAATGTTAATTATACATATATTGGTCATGTCAAAAAACTTAATGAAGATGATGATGAAACGTGTAGACAAAATATAAGCAAAAATATCTGCCTGCAGTTCCGGCTCTAGTGAAGTGACGATGAATTTTACAGACGGATTTTTTGTACCACTCATACCGAAAGGTCGTTAGGAGCTTTGACGTGCACGAACCATTAAAAGTTTTATGGTACCAGCTATGTCTCAGACCTGGGCGGAAAGGTTTGTCGGATATCCATTCTCTGTTCAATTATGTGTGGAAGACTGTCATTCATTATCCATTGCGGTGCTCGAGGCCAACTCGTTAAGTAAATCTTGATAACACTTTCCTTGCGACGCCTCTACGTACAAGTTATCTGCCAGCTGATTCCAAATTTTCTGGAAGTAAAAAATCCCACTAATGGCATGGGAAATAACATGCGAATTTCTGATGATGGCCTGGTCCTCCTAATAAATAAAATTTTAAACACAAGCAAGTGTGTTTACCACTCGGGTTTAAGCAGAAGCTGGTACGATTGCCCATTTCATTGATTACGCACTCCACTTCAACTGTGGAGTGCTCTGTGATTGAATGTGCATCCATTCCTATTACGCCCCGAATTAATATTGAATCAACATTTCATCCACGTCGTAGTCGTATGGTTTTTCATTTCCTTTCTATTTTAGAGGTGTACTGGTTTAGTCACAGTCACAGTCATCATTAAATACTTTCACAGTTCACCCAATCCATTCCAAGTCCGTGTGACACTCAAAGTAGACGTCTTTAAAGATATTAAAAAATCCAGAATTTCGTCCAACAAAATTCACAAAAACAATAAGGAAGTTTAAAATTTGGAATTTCGCATTCAAAATGGAAAAACTCTCATTTGCTTACTTCAGAATGAGTCAATTCACAGGTGGACTCCCATTGAAATTGAATTTGACGGACAAGGAAGGGTCAAAAATTAAAATAGAACGTAATAAATTCCACTGGTCTTGGATCTTGTACAGAATGATGACATGGTTCAATTTGTTCCACTGCGTTCGCATTCCCATCACATGCATGTGGAACCTTGTACACAGTTCGGATCCAATGAAGCTCATGGCTAAAAGTTCCCTATCGCTTACTTCCTCCTTCCTCTCACTCAATCTCACCCTCTGTTATCTTGGGAGAGAGACCACTGTGGCAAAATTGTACAATGATTGGCTGGAGTTACTCCGTGATCGTTGTCGCTATTATTCTTCCAGCCAACTGGAATCCTTGGACAGGAAGGAAATGCGGGAAACCAAAATAGTACTTTGTCTTTATTTGTATTTTGCTGTAAATTTTACAATATCGTCTGGTATACGTTTCAACTTCAACCCAGAATACTCCTTGAATATTTACGAGTATTTTACACAAAATGATTTTTTAAAATTTCTGGCTTTATTCCACGAGATAGTCTGGATGGGTTCAATGTGTTTCAAAATGCTTTCTGTCGAGTCTTTCATGACCTTATTTTCACGCCGTGTGAATTTCACGATGGACTTAATACAAGAACAAGTAGATTTACATTCGAATCCGGTCGTAGGATTTTTCATGTACAAAAAATTAGAGAGGATCATGGCTGATTACAATCAGATCTTTAAATGGCCAATTTATCATATACAGACTTTATTCGTTATTTTGGCTCCGGTCGCCGTTCACAAATTTGTCCGCTATTGGAAAATTGCACCAGCATTCTACACTGGATTACTCATTTCGGTAAGTTTTGCAACGTTTGTGAGGAATTATCTTCTGCTGAACCCGATGGGCCATGTCAACGACAAGTCCGAGAATTTACTCAAATATACATTTCCGAGAAATCCAGCTGTAAGGAAGGACTGGAAATCCTTGAGAGTTCTAAAGTTTCAAAATGGGAGTTTCGCATATGTTGACAAATTGAGTATTTTACATTTTTTTACTTTCGTCATTAACCAGATTATCTTTTTGTTAACTTCGTTTTAGTCCTTATTTTTCGTATCAGCTCCCATTCTCCCAACTCGGATAAAGGAATGCTTTTCTGGACGAAGTTTTTAAAGCTCTCTATGTTTGACGCAATAGAAACATAATATGCTACCGGAAGAAAGTAGCACATACTAAATATTGTCATAGAATTCTTTACATTTAACATAAGAACTAAGAACTATAACACTGATGCAAAAAAAAGTTATATATAATCTGAAGCATTGCATTTCATTTTTTATGTTGAAAAATATGGTTTATTTAATGACACTCTTTCGTAAATGGGGTATCTTGAGATACCCAAAGCGCAGTAAACACTTTATCGCCTTTTAGCCCCATTATAAAGTAAAACTAAGAAATCTAAGCAAGCATAATTAAGTCTCACCCAACACTCGTAGTACAAAACATCTAAACTCCTAGGGTTTGATAATCTGATCACAATAATTTACTTTCACAAGATCTTAGGAGGACCTATTCACAAGATGCAGTAACATAGCATAGTCTAAACACCTAAACTCTGTGAAAATAATTAATAAAATGTGTGGACAAAAAAAAATTGCTTACAGTTGTATCAATTTATTTCTCAGGAATATCACCAGAATTCCAGATAAGAATTCAATTTTGTAGAAAAAATTGAACGGACATGCAATTGAACCAAAGCCTAGTTTGGTTTGGTTAGGTTTGGGTTCTTTATTAACGTGATATTTCAAAGCATTCAAACATACAAGTATGCGATTTGATTGTCTTAACATGGAAACTCAAAGAATCTGATTAACCTAATTGACTTAACCTAAATTTTTACCAATGAGTTGACGACAAAATTTAAAAATTCCACTTGAGGAGCATAATACACTTACGCAACGTAAAAATGACTTGTTCAGTTAACATTGAACAATTGTAATTTCTTTTACACTCCCCTTCACCCCAGCGTCACCTATGCGTCCCGCAGAATATTATGTCCCCTCATAAAATATAGGTTTATAATATTTTAACTCTATGCTCCGACCCTAATTAAACAATAATTAAATGACTTTTTCAGGACTCAAACAAACAGAAAAGAACGACATCAATATAGCATTCAGTAGAGAAGATAAATATCTTTTCTGGTTTTCTGATGATTCGATTCGATACCATATGTCTGTCCTACCGTTTTGTCGGAAGAAGTGTTCATTAATATTCGTTCAGAATTTTGGAACTGTAAATGACATCTGGAACTATGTATTATTTTTTATCCAGATAATATTCTGTGTTGGCTTTCCACGGAGAGTCACCCATACAATTTTCCACATTCTACCAAATTCTCTCTCCGTACATCCGATGTCATCGCTGTGTTCTCTAACTATTTTAACCACACTGCATTGAGAGATAGACAAAAATCGATATGATCTATTAATGTGTCACCCAGATGTAGCCGGTTTAGAAAAAACGTAGTTTTCTTTCGAAAAACATACTTCTTTGAATAATTCTTTCCAGTTCACTCTTTTTCCCTTAAGCCAGACACCATCAGAACTATATGTAATAACATTAATGAACGCTCCTTTTTTGATGGTTAGACAGAATGTCGTAGAATGAGCGCTTTACCTTCAATACTGAATTACTGTACGGCTGAATATAATATTTACAGAAAACGCCTAACAGAATATTTGATAAACCGTGTAGGTGTCAGTGTCTACCATAAAATGTCGTCTGAAATAACTGTTGTTTAACATTTTCCTCGCCTTATCAGGCATTCAGTGTCCAAATTGACATTGACAAGATGACTGTTAAGAGACAGTTTGGTTAGCGCATCTAACCTACGTATTACAAATAACCTACGTAATTGGACACAAATTGCTGTCCGAATAATGCGAGCATGAAATTAGCAAGAATTGAACTCGGGAGTAGTGTACACTGCATTGATATGTTCGCCAAGATATAAACTGCAACAGTTGATATTGTTTAGAAAGAGGAATTGACACTTATAAGCGATGAAATTGTCAATTCAGACGACACGGGGAAAGGAAACTATTAGTGAGATCATCGGTTGGCTACGCACAACAGTATATGTATTTGGAAAAACTCAACACATCCAAGGCGATAACATTTCGAAGAAGACAAATGTAGCAAGTCGGATTGATCCCTGGACTAAGTTTATGAGAAGGCTTGTTAAACTTGGAGCAATACTGAAAATACTGCCATTTGAGTGGGATGACACAAAATGTTTAGTCGTGAGAGCTAAAAGTCTATTTCATCGTTTTTGGTTTATTCTTAATTCTTGGTTCATTTTGATTCGTGTACTCAGCGCCTCCGCCTATGCAATTTTTGGTTTATTCTTGGACGAGTTTGCTATTATACAAAAAATATTTGGTATCTTCTATGTTCTGACTTACGCCAGTTTCACTGCATTTCTGATGACCACACTTTTGCGTGGAAGAGATTTGATGGCCATATTGAATCAATTCTTACTTCTCTCATCCCACACAGGTAATAAAATATCTTCACTCGCAAATTTGGGGTAGACCAATAATGCTGCCAAGTTTCGAAAAATTGTAATATTTAAAGACAGTCGAACCTCGCTGCTAAAGGATATACTGTGCAAGTACTGACAAAAGTTTACATTCTAGCACGTTTAAATTTAGCGTACTTTATGTGTATGATATTTATTCCCGGGGCTGCCTGATGCCAAAATACCGACCGACAGTATTGAAGGCAACGAAGCCATGACCTAAATAATTAACGGCGACTTGTAATTTTGTCTTCATTTAATCTCGCTTAAGCGATAACTTTTATTGGAGGAAACGTAAATATACCTGCAGTATAGATAATCCAGTCTCATTGTATAATAATTGTCTCCGTACAATTATTGATACTAAATGGAATACAAATTCGTGAACAAATCCTTTCAAGACATACACGAAGTATTATGTCATTAAATCTGTGAATTTTTTATTTTTTCTTCTGACCCTATTTTGTTTGTTTAGATCCAAAGGTAACACGAAGAGCAACGCGAATTCTAAACATTATATTCGGATTGTTCTGTATGATTGCACTTCAACTTACAATCATCGCCCTATTTGATCCAGACAGTGTACGGATGACATATCCGACAGTTAGATCAGATCAACGGTTATTTCTCCTGGTGTTGGGGTTAAATGATGCCGCTGTATGTTTTCACTGTTCCATTCTTTATTTCATTCATGTCGGCCTTTTATTCATGTACCTTAACACTCTGCGAGCATGGCTCACTTCTTCAATGTAAGTTCTTAAGTGTTGAATTCACACAGGTAGCATGTATAATAACATTCTGCGATGACCCAGACGAAGGCCAGAGGTGAACAAAATGTTTAACTTATCATGTATTAAATTTATATAATTTAACAGTGACATTGTGCAATCGGCAATCGCAGGATACAGGACTAACTCAAAAGATGGTTTGAAAATACTGAAAACGGAGGTCATGCGCTACAAGGGATATATGATCCTAAGAATTGCATACAAGGAATTGAACAAGAACTTGGCGGACATTGTTCATCCGTTTACAATATTCATGTGTGCCATTTTATTATGTTTCGCAGTCGTCAAATTGATCTGCCAAATTGAGACGTCAATGTACACATGGGTAGTATCAGCATGCATTAGTTTATTAACTATTCAGTACACCTTCCTCAAGTCAATGTCAATGTTGTGCGAGGAATCTGGCAGATTTGTCAGGTTTCAAAAATCATTTTCAAGAACGACTGCCTTAGGGAAAGAATGGCGTACATTAAGAAGAATCACAATTGGTGTAGGCCGACTTTTTGAGTTCAAGGAAAATATTTGTCCTTACTTTCATGTAATGGCGGAGAATACCTTCACCATGTTGCTGTCTGTACCAACCCACGCTTAAAACTTGGTTCCGTTACATATACTGTAACTATTAATTTTACTCGTCTATGGCATTCAGCTATAGTCCAGCTGTACAATGGACTAAACTTATGCGGATTAATAAAGAACGGACGTGTCAGGAATGTTAATATGATGTAAGAGAAGATAATTAGAAAGTAAGAGGATATTTACAATATTGTTCAATGTTAACTGAACCAGTCATTTTCACCGTACTGATGTGCATTCTTTTATGATACTCTCTCTGCACTCCATGTTGAAATATTGGTTTTGGTAGCGTTCAACCTATTAGTATTTAATAGTTGATCTAGGTATTTGATAGTTAGGTTATGTAAGAATGTGTGTCCATGTTAAGACAATCAATTTGCTGCTTGTATGTTTTAATGCTTTGGAATATTACACTAATGAAAAATCAAATCAAATCAAATTACAAACATTTCTGCGAAGAGCCTGTTATACACGGTTTGTGTAATAGCGTTTAACCTTCTTCAGTACTATCTAATTCGCAGCCTGTATGATGAACGTATTCGTTGCTCCTAAGATATATAGAAGTTCTAAAAGTGAACACCTTAAGATATCTCCGAAATGCAATAAGAAGCAATTTCGAATTCGAGATATTCTCTGTAGTGTGTATGGACTCCGTAGTGAGATTTTAGTTTTTCGGTTTTACGACATACCACCTTGACGGAATAAACACGAAATTGAACCTCCTTATGGCCGGTGTTCTCTGAGGCAGTTTGTGGTTCAAAATACAAACATACAATATTTAATTGAACAAGTGACTTGAATACGTGTGTCACCAATTTATATTATGTTACGAACTACAAAGATAAAAAAACTGCACTGCGTACTGATATTGTATAAACAAATCATATTGTGTAAAATTCATCTCTAAAAATTGACTCAAAATGTTTTCTTTCAGTCTGTCTGCATGTGTGCCTTAATCAATTTTGATGTTATTTCTTGCTGCGCGCAGAAATTCATTTAATTTGATTATGAATTAATAATGGGATTTTACTCTAAAATACAAATCCTTTAGTAATTGTATCAATATGTCATCGTTTGGTACTCAGACTAAATTTGATCTCGATCTCGCCAAACTACCTTCCTACTCGCATGACCGTTGGAAGTTCATTTGTAGTTTGTCTTAAAATACGAGGGCACTCCTGGAAGTAAAGCGGTTCTGTTTGAAATGACATTACTAGAATAGGACAATTAATTTCGCTCGCCTCGTTGTTTAAAGGCAAGCTGATATGGCATGTTTCATAATTTTATATCTTCAGGATTACTCACAAAACGAATATACCAAATCAATCTTGATATCGTATGGGAAACTGAAAAATTAGAACAATCTTTGTGATCAATCATTTTGTTCTGGAACGGGAATCAACAGGATGTAAAAAAAAATATTCAGCGTGCATGGGGATGGGGACGACTTACTGTAGAAGTTGCACAATGTACTAATAAAAACCAAAATCTAAATTTTTCGATATTCTGTTCGGAATAAAGAATATTCCACCGAATTGGCGACATATAGCTTTGAGCTCGATGACCTCTAAATCTGTGAAATTTCGAATTTTGAAGAATTTAAGTTTTGATTCTGACGTATTTTCATCAATGACCTCACCTTGGGCGGATTTGGCGAAGCATGTGCCGAAATATATTTTTAGTTCCAAGCGGAGAGACTTTTCGGGTTGAGACCTTCACAAAAGTTGTTCAGGGGGTGATGGTCTATAAAATATTCAAAATGCGGCCAAATCTGAAAGGTGAGAGGGATACATGTCCTTTGTGCGGTATCCTTTCGGGGTTCCCCACTGCGGGTCAGCAGTGTGCATTTGGCCCAGCCTGTGTGCGACTTTTCCGATTGATTTATGGGTTAGCATGGACCTATTTCATGACGTCTCGAATAATACATAAATGGATATCGCACAACAGAACTGTCAGCGCAGCTATTCCTGACTGCACTGAATTTTATAACATATGTTATAAAATAACATATGTTATAAATTTGGACCGTTTCAGAACTATAAATGACATCTGGAGCTATGTATTGTTTTATCAAGATAAAGTTCTGTGGTTCTAAATGACTAAGCCGGTTCGGAATGTTGGGTTTCCATCGGAGAATACACGCCCATCGAATTGTCCTCATTCTGTCAAGTTCTCAATCCCATCCGATGTCATCGCAATTTTCACTAACTTCTTTAACGACAATATTTTGAGAGAGACAAAAATTGATAGGATTGAATGATCTATTAATGTTTTACCCAGACGTAGCCCGTTTTGTAATGTAAACGTGGTCTCCTGAAGAACATACTCTCTTTGAATAATTCACATTCTTAGTTCCTTCTATTTCCTGTATGCCAGACAACATCAGAAATACCTTCAATATTTTAATGAAATACCCCTTCTTTGATAAACAGACGGAATCTAGTAGAATAGCCGTTTTACATATGTACAAGCTTTAACTTGAATACTAAATTACACTACGGTTGAATAGAATATTTGCGGTCAACTTCTAACAGAATATTCGATTCAAGCTCTCGCCTTATCAGCTTTACAGTTCAGTGCCTGGCATTTCGTTCGAAGTCGACATTGACAATGATATTTTCGGTGTCGCGTTCAACCGGATGAGTAAACTACATATTTGGAGAAAAACAGCTGTCCGAATAGTGCGAGCACGAAATTAGGAGGAATGGAACTCGTGACCGCATGGGCTTTAAATCGGCTCCTAAATAAATATAAAGTGCTTAAGTCATTAAATAAGAACATAGGACTGCCGCTCGGTCCTCCCGCATAAGCATTGTTTACAGAAAGCCATAAAGACTTTTAAGCCATGACAATGTCAGTTCAGACAATGCGGGGAAACAAAACTTTTAATAGAATTATCAATTGGTTACGTAAAACAGTGTCTAGATCTGGAGGAGCTGAACCCTTGGAAAGCGGTACTATTCCAAGGAGGACAAACGTAGCAAGACGGAGTGATCCCTGGGCGAACTTTATGAGAAGACTTGTCAAATTCGGTTCAACATTCAAAATACTGCCGTTTGACTGGGATGACAAAACATGTTTAGTTGTGGAAGCTAAGGGACCGTATCATCGCTGTTGGTTTATTATTAACTCTTGGTTCATCTTGATTCGTGTACTCATTGCCTCAGTCTATACAATTTTTGGTGTGTTCTCGGATGAATTTGCCGCCATACAAAAAATATTTGGTATCTTCTACGTTCTTACTTACATGAGTCTGATTGCATTTCTCATGATCACGCTTTTGCGTGGAAGAGGTTTAATGGCTATCTTGAATCAAGTTTTACTTCTCTCATTTCACACAGGTAGTAAAATTCTTCAACTATTTTAAGCCCCGGGTATACCATTGAAAGCTTGTCTTCATATTATCTGGTTTATGGGGTTTTATCAGTGATTAAGTCAGTTTACTTGCAAGTTAAATAACGTATCTAGGTAATTGGCGTCGATTATGTACAATTACTGATTATAAAAGGAAAGCAAATTCGTAACCGAATCCCTTCAAAACAAACAAGATGCATGGTGTCCTTAATACTGATTTCGTTGTTTAGATCCGAAGGTAACACGCAGTGCATATCGAACAACGCGAATCCTGAATATTGTATTTGGATTGTTCTGCATGATTGGAATTCAACTTGCGTACATGGCATTATTTGATCCAGAGAGTGTACGGATGACATATCCGACTGTTGGATCAGGTCAGCGATTATTGCTCTTGGTGTTGGGATTAAATGACGCTGCTGTGTGTTTTCACTGCGTCATTCTTTATTTCATCCATGCCGGGCTTTTATTCATGTACCTTAACACTTTGCGAGTACGGATTACATATTCCATGTAGGCTCTAAAGTGTTGAATTTATACACGTAGCATGTGTACAGGGTGTCTAATATTTATTGTGCCGCCCCCTACAGCAGTAACCACAATAGGCACAGACACACCCAAAACATCGTTGGAAAGATAAACTCCAGTGGGATCTCTGACCTATCATTAGACACAGTAGCGCCCCGCGTTCGCGCGCAGCGCGGGCTGGAAGAGAAAAAAAATCGGGTTTTTGCCATTTTTTAGACGCTTTTTTACGTTCTTCCGTCTGAATAGCCGTGAAAACTTTAAAAATTTTGAGCTATGGCTCGACAATTTGTGAGGAAGCCCGATTCTTTTTCTTCCATTTTTTTCTTTATAAACAACAATATTTATTCAAGCCAAAGGTGAATATAAACACGAATTAATTTAGTGCTTGAAAGTGTCAAAAGAGCTGAGTGTGTCAAAAGTGAAGACAGATGTCCGAAAACCAGAGATGTCACCTGAATGTCACCCAAGAAAGGGGGACAGGCCAAGGTGGACCGATGCACCCGGCCACTCCCCTTGATCAAAAGGATTCCTGTCGGTGAGTCGTCGGAACCGGCGAGTCGAAGAAATCCGCATAGTTGACAGTATATAATGCGTGTAGTAGTGAATGGTTAAAAATATTACATATACACATGAAATAATCACACATAATATCACAAAAAAACATTTTACACGAACATTCCGGCACAGCAACATTTAAAGCTAAAATTGTAATTTTATATTTTTCATTTCAATCTCAAACAGACCGGTGCCATTATTCCAAGCATATACCAGTACATAGCTAACAACCTTGCAAAATTTCTAGCAAATCCGCCAAAGAACAACAGAGCTATGGTCTCTCAAACATCAATAAAAACTTTAGGAATGGCCCTCGTATTTTGACAGAAGGTCAAAATCACCCAAACCAGAATACACTCGACGAATAAAACGATTGTAGATGACACAATGTGCCAAACAAATTAAAGGGTTAACATAAAGAAAACCCGGTTCAACGAAACCCCTGACTCGGGTCATTTGGTCAAAATGAACCGTTACCCCAAAATGTGTTATCAAATTCCCCAGGAATGCCCACAGCAAATCAGTAGAAGTACATTGTACATAATATTGACTGTCTGAATTTACATGTCCACACCATGGACATTAATTGTCTGCAAAAAGTCTCATTTTAGACGCCACCAATGTAGTCAACAAAGCATTATGACATAACCTCCATGATACGTCAATCTCAGTATTAGTGAGGCGAAGTCTCTGGAGGTCATCCCAATCTTTCAGCATAATCTTGGTTAAATCTGAATCCAAGAATGTATGGTCAGAGCAAGAAACACCCTGCAAATAACCGTTAATGGGATCAAAGTTCTCATCAAGATTTCGAAACGGATTTAAACAGATAAAACTGATTTCATCCGACACAGGGAAATCTGCTCTGATGGATCTCTGAAAGCATTCCCTAAAAATCCCTATTTCCCATCCCGCCTTTCTTCTCTTGTATGCCGGAAGAGAATTAACAAAAGCATCAGTTCCACGATCAAGAATATTTGAAAGACAAATAGATTTAAGCTCAGTACTACACAAAATCGGAAGATCAATAGGAAAGTATAGCTTATTTTTAATAGAAAACCTTTTTTCTTACAGCTTGCGCGGCGCGCAAACAGGGCGCGCTACTGCGCTCAAATAATATGTCAGATATCCCACTTGAGCTAATCTTTCCAACGATGTATGCGGTTACTGTTGTAGGGGGGACAATACATATTAGACACCCTGCAGTTACTTTCTGCGATGACCCAGACGAAGACCAGAGGTGGACAAAATGTTTAACTTATCATGTACTAAATTTGTATAATTTAACAGGTACATTGTGCAAGCGGCGATCAAAGGTGGCACGGCTGACCCCGAAGGTTTGAAAATACTGAAAAAGGAGGTCATGCGCTACAAGGGATATATGATCCTAAGAACCGCATACAAAGAATTGAACAAGAATATTACGGACATCATTTATCCATTTGCAATATTTATGAGTGCAATTTTATTATGTTTCGCAGCCGTCAAATTCGTCTGTCAAATTCAGACGTCGATGTATATAAGGGTCTTATCAGTATGTATAAGTTTATTAACTATTCAATACACATTCCTGAAGTCAATGTCAATGTTGTGCGAGGGATCTTGCAGATTTGTCAGGTTTGGAAAATCATTATCAAGTACGACTGTTTTAGGGAAAGAATGGCGTACCCTAAGGAAAATCACAATTGGTGTAGGCCGACTTTTTGAGTTTAAGGAAAATGTTTGTCCTTACTTTCATGTAATCGCGGAGAATACATTCACCATGTTGCTGTCTGTACCAGCACGCGCTTAAAACTTTTCTCCGTTACCTACTGTAAATATTAAAGTCGGTCCTGTCAATTGGTTACAATTCAGATGTACAATGGACTAAATTCATACGGACTTATAACTTTTTAATTAAGTGCAAGCCTCTCCAGCATGAAACGTCTGTTGTCATCGCTGGAATTATTAAAATTCACTCATGATTCTATATTTGATACCCTATGTCTGTCGTATTTTGTAATGTCCAAACTAGAGAAAATTCGTAGGCTTTCCAGCATTAGCTAATTCATTTCAATGACATTTGAAGCTTGTATTTCTAAAGCAGCAACTGTTATATAGTTAGGAATGAGTAAACCGGTTCGTAATGTTGTTTTTCCATCGGAGAATACACGCCCATTAAACTTTCCAAATTGTACGTCCGATGCCTTATCACAAGTCTTCTATGAGTTCCTAATGAACCGCTCCTTTGAAAAATAGATTTGAAGTGACGTTAGTGGGAATATATGGCATTACTGTAATACATTATATCGAATAACGCATTTGAGTAGGCGCTTCTGTACTATGGAATCTCTTAAAAGAATCTATTATCATAGAATTCTTCATTCCTTATTTTCTCTGTCAGTTCGATGTCATCACAACTGTATGTAATATTTTAGTAAAATACTCCATATTTGATAGACAAATAAAACGTCGTAGAATGAAGGTTCCGATTGTCTACACGCGATAAATGACTTCCTGTACTGTTAGTTACCTGTCAACTTCCAACGGAATATTGAGTCAACCGTGTGTCCTCCAATATAGAGTCCTGTAAATTACTGCTGTTGAGC
Organism: Protaphorura glebata; assembly: GCA_034694305.1. Lineage (NCBI taxonomy): Eukaryota > Metazoa > Arthropoda > Collembola > Poduromorpha > Onychiuridae > Protaphorura > Protaphorura glebata. The sequence goes on along the minus strand of JAQFYE010001396.1, from coordinate 5,155 downwards.
CTATTTACTCAAATCCACGCCATTTACGGTCACTTACGACGTATCTGGAGCAATTATTCCCATCCATGGCGACATCTAACCGGGGTGATCCCTGGACTAATTTGATCAGAAAGATTGTCAAATTCGGATCAAGATTGAAAATACTGCCATTTGAGTGGGATGACACAAAATATTTAATTGTGGGAGCTATGAAACCCTTTCATCGCTTTTGGTTCAATCTTTACTCTTGGTTTAATATGATTCGTCTACTCCTTTACTCTGCCTATTCAATTTTCGGTTTATTCTCAGATGAGATTACCGTTATCCATAAAATATTTGGCATCTTCAATGTTGTGGCTAACGGCGGTTTGATAGGATTTATGATGGTTACAATTTTGCGTAGAAACGATTTAATGGCCATCTTGAATCAACTTCTGATCCTTTCGTCATCTCCTTATGGCAGTAACGACTTTGCCATTCATTTTCGAGTTCCAGGTAAAGCAGTCCCGTCATTCGAATTCATAACATGTAAAGACAATAAAAATCATTTTTATAGGATACGTACAACAAAAATACACTGGCATTAGATCTAATTTTTAGGTACAATAATCGTTTTCCCGACTTGTTATAGAGACATTACACGAAGATAATATTTCATAACCGCAGCAGTACTATTGAAGTACGAGGGCTGTTCAATATATTTTGTCGTTCGAGTATTAGGACTTATTTTTGTAACACCAGGGTATTATTGAGTCAATCATAATACGATTAGAAAGTTCTGTTCCGAATTTGAAGCAATTTAGTCCAAAACGGTTTTTCTCATAGCGAGTTTTTGGAAGGCTGTCAAAATACAATTTTTTCGTGAATGTCACTATCGCCGTAATTTTCTGAGGTCAAAAACTTTATGATGACAGGGTACTCAACTTTCATCGAATCTATGGCACGCTCCGGAATGATATGTTCAAATCGTCTTGGGAGAAACAGTTTTGGAATTGAACTTTACAATCGCATTGTCAATGATTAAAAATACAGTCCTAATAGTGGAACGACAAAATATATTGAACAGCCCTCGTAGTTCCTAATATCAATGGAAATTGTGTCCATTCCGTACACTCAATCCCTTCAAAGCGCTTTTTGATATTTTATTTTTTACTTCCGGCTCTAATTCTATTGTTTAGATCCAAAGGAAACACACGGTGTATTTCGAGCAACGCGAATCCTGAACATCTTAATGTGGATCTGCTGTGGACTTGGAATTCATGTTACCATGATTGCTGTGTTTGATCCAGAGAGTGTAAGAATGAATTACCCAACAGTTGGATCAAATCAGAGACTGCTTCTCTTAGTGTTGGGGCTAGGTGACGCCGGTGGATTAATTCACGCTCTCACTGTTCATTCCATTCATGTCGGACTTTTATTCATGTACCTATGCACTTTGCGAGAACGGATTACATCGTCAATGTAAGCGCTTCGTCATTGGGTTCTACTATGTACATTTCCTAAAAGCCAGGACTAAATGTTGCAATTCTCCACTGACCACCAGATGTCACTAAGTTCACCTTTCGGGTTGGGTCTTGCAAACTGTTAACGCGTGGTTATGAGGAATAAGTATAAGTTCGGTCAATCGGTCAAATCCAATTCACATATTTATTCCTAAATTAGTTTAACATTGATAATACTATTAAAACTTCCTATGTCTTAATTTTGGCCTAATTCAACAGTGACATTGCGCAATCGGCGATTGCAGGATACAGATCTGACCCGGAAGATGGTTTGAAAATACTAAAAACGGAGGTCATGCGCTATAAAGGATATATGATCCTGCGAACCTCATACAAGGAATTAAACAAGAACTTCGTGGACATCATTTATCCATTTGTACAATTCGTCGGTGCTATTCTCTTATGCTTTGCTGCTGTAAAGTTCTCTCAAGTCGATCTCTCAGTTTACATAACGATCTTATCACTATGCGTAGGTTTCTTAGCTGTGCAATACACATTCCTGAAATCGATGTCAAAGTTGTGCGAAGAATCTGGAAAGTTTGTCAGGTTAGGGGATTTACTGTCCGGGACGACCGATTTGGGTAAAGAATGGGGTGCCTTACAAAAAATCACAATCGGCGTTGGCCACCTTTTTGAGTTTAAGCAAAATGTTTATCCTTATTTTCATGTAATCGCGGAGAATACATTCACCATGTTGCTCTCTGTACCAGTGTAAGTTTACAGTTTTCTTGACAGAGCTGGTTACTTACTGTTTTTGCTGTCGTATATACTATTTCGTTCAAAACTCTATTATATGTAGGTATAATATCAATGCATTCGTTTGGTCTTTGCTTTGTACTAAAGTGACATCAGCGAGGTAAAAATTCTGTAGAGATGTCGCCACACCAGACCCCACGTCGACCGGGTGCGCCCGTTATGAGCGAAACCGCTATGAGCGGAACCGTTATAAGCAAAAAATGCCACCATGAGCGAAACGCGGGGAAATCATGGCTACATAGATACCAGTTCTTCGAAACCAAATCTGATCAATTTTTAATATAAAAAATGAGCTTATCAGAAAATAAATTCTACAATTAAATCAAGCAAATATGGTTACCGATATGTCAAAATAAAGTTGTGTCATTCCAAAAATAATCGTTTAGCAGGGAAGCGAAACGTAAACATTTTTGCGCTGGTTGGACCGCACAACGCGAATCAGACATCGAAATCGCGAGACTGAAGTCTGGTAATACTCCTGCACCCAAGAAACGCAAGCGTAGAATTGTTGAAGAAGCAATTCTGCTCTTGAATCTCTTGAAATCCTCACCACTTTTTGCTGAAAATATTACATTGCTGGAAAACATCGACTCAATTTCGTTTATTTCTCATTCGGAATGGACTTTTCTGAGTCTTCTTTTTATTTTTGAAATAATTTTTTGTCATGAGATCAGTTTTGGGTGAAAGTTCCATGCGATATCCCTTGCTAAAATCTTGATAACAAAGACTCAAAATTCTTTTCTGAAAATAGTGGAAATGGTGGATTATTTGCACTTTTTCCAAGAAATTTGAAAGAGCTTTTAAAAATCGAGTTTTGAGTGTTGCATGAGCTGACGACATTTTTGAGGGTTGGGGGCAAAGGTCTTTCTGAAAAATAAGTTTGAGCAAAATGGAAGAGATATACCTCAAATAGTTTCCTAGTAATTCGTATTTAATTTTTTCTCTAAGTGTGAATTTCACAAATTTAAGTCTATGTAATATATCTTGTCATGGCAGGACTTTTTGTTTTGACGTATCCGTAATGCACTTGCTTAATTTTATTGTTGAATTGATTTTCTAATAATCTCTTTTTATAATATTCAAAATTGTTCAAATTTGTTTTGGAAGAATTGGCAACTCTTTAGCCATGCTTTCCCTGCGTTTCGCTCGTAACGGTATTTTTTTGCTTATATCGGTTTCGCTCATAACGGTGCACACCCGTCAACCCACATAATTAAACCCATCTAAATCTCTGAGTGCCGAATACCGTGCAAACTCTACGACACAACGAATTTGGAAATATGACGGCCAAGAACATTATGTCTTACTTTCATGGAACGATAACAGCTCGGCTTAGCTTCTTACATAAACTATAACCTCAAAATATCCACAAAAATTTTCGCATAAGAATGTCGCACCAATTTTGTTCAGCTATAAATATATAATAAGAAGTTATATGCAATTTCATTAAAAATATTAAAAATATTTGCTGGAGGCAAGCATAATATTTCCTTGTCTATTTCCTATATTTTCAATTATTTTTTTCAAAAAAAGAGAAAAGGAAATAACAAACCCGGAATATACGAGACATGTATGTAATTTTAGCCTAATATCCCGGCCGAATTCTCGTAATCTCTTACCTAGAAGTCATTTCCTCCGATCACTAGAATTTCTGATCATTAACATTGAACTATTATCCACGTGCCATATCTAGAGTGAATTAATATTCACCAATATTCAAATGACTGTCATTGGAGTTTCCAGCACAGCAGGCGAATGAATTATTAAAAGTGGCTGCAAATTATAGTGATACCATACGTCGCACTGTGTACGGGAAATAGGCAAACAAGTACTACTGTATTCACAATTCACTTCTTGACCATTTCGCATATTAATGACATATTTTAGCAATATTGTTTTCAGGTTCCGAATGTCGTTCGGGAGAATTATTCACAATCTTCCAAGTCCCTTATCGCTTCTTCAAAAACCACCACTGACAGAATTCGTTTTCCATTCCCTTTTTCAAATTAGACGGACAGTCAGGTACTTAAGTTCTTAATGAGTTATGCGCCGTATTTCGAATAATGCATCATCACTCGTAGTTATAAATATTTATGGGCCAGCCTTCGAAAATTTACCTTACTGGATCCAATGTGAGTTGTACAGTAAACTACCGGTTATTACTACCTTTATATATCGTGCTCGATTTCAAATTCAAATTCAAAGCACGAATGCGACATTCCAGTTTGATTAAGCCTAAATTATTTACTACAAAGACTTGACCAAGCCAGAGAGCAAGGAGTACTATAATGAGAGAATCAACCCATATCCTCTCCTGTCAAAATTAGTTTAGTCCGGCCACACAGATGGCGCACACATGCACCTAGTCAATCTTTTCCCATCCTACTACTGTTCCTGGGTTTGACCAGCCAAAGCCTGAGTAGGGAGTACATTTGAAAGGTGTTTGAATGCACTGAACAAGCTGACTGAATGCAGGTGTGCACTGTGCACCATCTGTGTAGCGGGAATAAATTAATTTTTAAGCGACGACAGGAGAGGATATGGGTGGACTCTCTCATCATATTATATACTCCTTACTCTCTGACGAACTGACCACTGACCACTGACCTACTTTTCGGCGCCGCCAAGAATGGATGAAAAAAAAACCCGCAGATCCTTACTAAATTGCTTTGAAAACTTTCCGGAATACAAGAAATGACACATTTTTACTCTTGCATATTAGAAAGTAAACCGTAATATTTATAAAGTAGAATGGACTAAAATAAACAAACTTGATTATTTTTTTGGTAAAATTATTTATTTGTTTGTCATGAACAATGTAGTAGAATGTAGAATGATTTGGGAACATTCCTATTATAGCCCCGCTTCACCGATTTTGACAAGCTATGGCTTGTTGGAAAGCTAATGGCCTAGGGGTC
>JAQFYE010001395.1:0-23324 GCA_034694305.1 Protaphorura glebata | reverse complement strand
AAAAAAGTGTCCACAGGACTATGGGAGAGATACAAATCGATTTCGGATCACCTAGTGGAACAGAAAAGCTTCGCTACGCTCCGCTCGCTTCGCTCGCTGCGCTTCGCTCGCTTAATTAAAAACAGTAAAACTTATATTATTGAAATACGATGATGACTGGACTGCAAATCTTTGTATTCCAGTGACAGTGATTCTGAACAGACAGAGGGTTTCATTCAATATTAATTTGGAATTAAACTCAGTGTATTTGTGGTACGAAAAATAATGAATAGGTAATGATGAGCAAAAATAGATATGGATTCTCGATACAAAGCGCAACAATACATGTGTGGGACCTTACAGAATCTGGCCAGATTGACTGGTTCTCGGGTGCGTAATAGCTGGAATTTACTGGCTGGTGCTAGGAGCATATGACCAGTAAAATACAATGGAATACAAAAGTAAATAGTCAGTCATGTCACGTCTACGTCTAGGACCGGAGGAAAGGCAATAAGCCCAAAGCCGATCCAATCCCAAGCCAAACCAAGCAATGGGTGATTTTGATGTTTTCACCTTCAGCGAAAACATAATGGGAAAGTACCGGTGACGTTCAACGAAGCGTCTGCGACTCCGGTCTTAGAAGTCCTAGTATTCCTATAGGTATTCAATTTCTAGTCCTTATTGTATGAATGAATTCGCTCTCATAGAGAAAATAGGGATTAACCCAGGTCTTGCTTGGCCGTAAGGCAACTTTGCCTTGTTTTGGCTTTAGGACCAACTGACTGACTGATCTAATGCACCTGGACTTTTAAAGACTGATTTTTGGTTTCATTTTCCATCCAGAATGCCGAAAGGCAGGGAAGGATTTTGGATAACAAAAACTACTAAACTGAGATGAATGGCTATTTGAGATGTAGGTTCGAGGTTCATAGGTTTAGTGAGAGAGATATCACATCTCCAAACAAAACTATAGACATCCATGAGATGGGACCAACAAAAATTGACGAGAAGTTGAAGAACCGAATTTTTTCAAAAAAATTAGGACTTGACCAAAATACATAGAATATAGGCGAAACACGGCATTGAAATATTCAAAACTCTATTAAATTATTAAAATTTATTCAAAAATAAAATATAGAGAAGTAATCGCTAATAGAATTTTCAGGTAGTCCCATGTTAGGGGTTGGCAGCAAATCAAATGGAATGTAACTTCTCGTAGAATTATTGTGCGAGAAGTTACACTCAACATAGACAATTAGTACATATAATTATTATGATTAATTTGCAAGAGTGAGTCTGACTGACCACAGTCAATATTCGAGACAGTTAAATTATCCTCGATAAAACTAAACATATAGTTCGTATAGATGACCTGAAGTATAAATCTAGGAATCGGAAAGGATCTGTTATGTGAATCGCGGAATTTTAACAATCTGTTGAATACTACGACGGTGTTTCAGGTGGCGAATATCAATTAAAGGTTGAATTTCTCTGTTAAGTGTTCCCACTTGTACATCTCATCTGCAAGGTCTTCATCTCAGCAAGATGTGTTTTAGCAAGAACAGTACTTTTAGTCTTTTATCAGGATTCCGTGTTTTTCGTACAACAGAAATACATTCGAAAAAGGATGACTCCAGGAATCTATCATAAAAATGAGCATAAAATTTCTTCCTGAACTACTTTTACTACAACTCCGGTACTCTCCGCATTTCCGAACATACTCAATGTCAAATGAACTTTTACTTTGTGTTTCGGCAAACAACCCTGAATTCTGTTCCGTCACAACCAAGCATTCTCTCCGAAGAATCTTCTTGCCGACTAAATAACTTTTAATGGGAAACCGATCTTTCATGGACAGACAAGAGAAGAGAGAGACAGACAGGATATAGCTCTTCATGTCTACTTACTTGCGCTTCACTGCGTTTCAATGACTTGAGCACATCAGAAAAAAGGTTCCTTAGAAGCTAAAACCAAAACTTCCTAAAAGTTACTTCCCTAGCTTTCATTTCCTCAAAAGTACCCGTCCAAACAAAGATCCGATTGACTGGCACTGGCAGAGCGAGCGGTTTGGAAAGATCCGCAATTTTCTACAAACAAATTTTTTAGGTGCATCATCGCCTCAAGAATCACGATTTTCTCCTAAACAATCTTTGTCAATTTTTTTCTTCACGCCTGATTTACAGGGTGAGACATTGAAAATGCTCCTTTTGAAAACTTATACCGGAATGATACAAGTATGTTACAAATATAGGCGCTGTATACACTTTTTGATGCAAATTCGTCCTTGACCAGTTTAGTGAATTCTTGGATTCTATTAGATTGCATTTATTAAAGTTATCAACCCCACAGCTCACACAATATAAACGCAAAAACGTCAAAAAACGTCACATTGATCCGACAGTGAGTGTCGTCAATTCCGACTGTAAGAAGTTATATACTCCAGAGGCGCTTCGCAATATTTCGGACCCAAGTTCCAAGCGGCAAGTCATACGAGGAATTAATATATGAGGCGAGCATGAATTGAACTCTCGACCTCAAGAAACGCACCAGCACTCACAACAAGACAACAACACTCATTCCCTCCATTCTGTTTTGCTCGGTCCGGGCCAATCCATGTTCCAAAGAATTAACTGATGTGCGGCCCGGTCCGAGAAAAAAAATCGGCCAGGTCCGCTCATGGCTTAACTGCCAGCACCTATTTCGAAAATCAAAATATTTTAATATATTTTGAAAAATATAAATTAAAGTCACAATTTCAATTCCATTTCACGCTTCCAAATTATAATCATTTATACAGTATTTACTATTAGTTAGCATTGACAGGAGAAAAAAATAAAATGGGTTAATTGAACCTAATAACTTATGAAAAACATTTTCGGTAAAACTCGTCGAAACACAAAATTACCGGTCTAAATATCCCAATCAATAGTTTATACGGTTAAATTGAATGAACGAAATTATAAATATGAATATATAGTAATAGCAAGAAGCATTTTGTTTTCTTTATCACTGCGAGTTCCTGTAATCAAAGCATGAAAGGAAGGCATTTATTAAATCAGTAAAAAATTAAAAAGGAGAGCTAAACAATAGATAAGATGAATGAATGAGTGAAGGTGTGGTTGATAGGAAACGACTTGATCAACTTAATCAGGGTCAAATTATCTGAGGTAGAAAAAAATCGGAAGTGAGTGAAGAACCAAGGCAAGGTCATGCGTCGCGTCTATGCAAATTACAAATCAGGTGTTGCGTGGATGATGAAATGAATGCTCATATTGGGGAGTCGACTTCTTCACAAAAAATTACTTCTTCCTTGCACTAACAATTTAATTTTTAAATGGTCATCATAAATAAAAACATAAGTAAGGACTGCATTGCAAGGCAAGGCGTAGGCATTTTGGTCATCAATTTAACTCTCCACGTCAGTACACATGTCAGTATGTGCGGACATATGTATATGCAACAATGAAATTATCTTCGCTACAATTGAAAAGACCATGATTGTTGTAAACTTGATCTTCCTCTAAGTTAGTTATTATGGCCAGTATAAAAGGACATCGTTGACCCAAAGTAACTTCAGTACAACTACGACTATCCATTTGGAGTTAAGTGTTCAGGTCTGACACTTCCAGCCAAAAAATGAAATCCATCCTGGTAAATTCAACTTCCAATCAATTCAAGCCGAAAATCAAAAGGTCATTCTAATTTCACTGATTCTTTATACAGTGTATCGCCTCTCTCGCCGCTGTAGTGGCTCTTGCTTACGGACAACAACGTCAAGGAGTAGACCCCAAAAATGCCGCGATTCTCCAGGAAGCTCGATATTTGTCCGTAGACGGTAGGTTCGGAGCCGCATACGTTCAAGACGATGGAATTGATTTTAAGGAAGAAACTGATGCTGACGGCACCCGTAAAGGTCAATATTCTTACTATGACCCCAACGGAATGAAGACTACAGTTCATTACACTGCTGGTAAGCCAATTCAAAATTCTAGTTCCACATTGTGCAGTAAATTACCGACAGCCGCTGACACAATATCATACGCAAGTGTGTTCCTGCAGTTAAAAATTCGTGAGATAACCGATGGATAATCTAAACATTTTCTTGACGTTTTATAGTCGCGTTTCCTAAGAAAGTTAGCATGGTGGTCGTGATTGATAAATTGGGGTTTCAATCCCGTTAGCACGCGTGGTTCGAGTCAATAGTACTAAAGAAATATTCCTTCACTGGAGTACTTACTACCATGATGGCCTTCCCTAGGCCTAATGCAAAGCTAATACCCATTCTCATAGACAAATGTTTTATCATGTGTTTACCCAAACTGTGAATCAATGAGTGCAATTTTTATATCTTTAAAGGTAAAAACGGATTCCAAGTCGAAGGAGATCATTTGCCAAAAGCCCCAGCAGCACCACCAGCCCCAGCACCACAACCGCAGTATCAACAACCAAAAAGACAACAATATCGTCAAGAACAAGCCCCGGTTCCTCAGTACAACCCCAGACCACAGTACAACTCAATCCCTCAAAATCAGCCGACCAATAATGGACAATATAATTACAACAATTATGACAATAATGGTTACAACAACCAGCAACTCGACCAACAACAATACTACCAGACAACAACAACCCCAGCCCCGAGATTTTTCCCACCAGGCAAATTGAACTTGAACAGAACTCCAGATGGATACCAGTACTCCTTCTCTTCCAACTAAATTTGTGATTGGGTTAAATAAATTGTCCTTATGTATTTCCTTTGATAGTCATTAGTATACTTTTGTTTATATTATCTATTGTAATTAGTATTCGCGGAACATTTTTTATCATGCAAATAATCACCTAATTTGATTTTAAACAAGTCTAAAAAAACAAGAATAAAATTTATATAACAGTTACTTCCGAATATTTGGACTCATATTTTTGTCAAGTCGAAGGTCAAATATAAGTACGATAACTTATAACACAGATAAAGGCATGCCAAAAACTGGTAATAATTTTTACTTAACATGTAAGCTACTTTCAAATCGAAGACAGCAGTAACTCCTAAAATCGTTTTCGTTAGCGAAACGTACTTCTAAGCGATTTTAACCGAAAATTTGAAACAAGCAGAGTCCTCAAGGTCAGCAAAACTAATAATCTCGTTCGTACATAATTTTATATAAAATACTTTGTCTAGCAAGAGGTCTTCTAAAATTCAATCATCAAATTGATTGTCATTTTTCTGGTTGCAATTAAACTGCACCTGCAACGCAATCTGAAATGATGTTGTCAAATGAGCAGTAAAATATATATTCTTTAAATGTTACAGACAAATGATATAACTAAGGAGAATACTGGTATTACATTTTTTGAGTTTTGACTCGTCTCAAATTAGGAAATATTGAATGATGGATTTAGACACAGAGGTGTACATTCTAGGGAATCATTCATTCATTAATTAGGATTATTACCGTTATCAAGGCAGAAAAGACCATTAATTTCAAATCAGAAACGAATTATAAGGAAACATAGCACCGGACCGAACGATGTAAAGAAAAACAAGATTTTGGACGAAGTAGCGTTTTAACTTAAGTAATTCTGCAAGCTGAACGTGACTCGAGTACACGACATTGCTTGAAATTTTAATCTCGCTGTTGCCAATCACAATCACAAAATGGCATGATGACAGATAGTAGACATTCCTTTCGATGTCTTAGGATATTGCAAATTTTACACTAAAAATGATGCAATATAACGACATGCCTTCTTACAAGGGATGCTTTAGAGCGTATACTCAAATTCCTAACCAATCACCAGCAGTTTAATGGCAATAATTTCTTTTCCCTTTTCCACGAAATACTTGCTATACAAATTGAATTTCTTTCGTAGAAAAAGTAGTTAATTCGAGTTTAACTAAAATTCCAATTGTTTCTCACTGAATTTTTGGGACGTATCAGCTAAAAAGCTGACCTCGTCGGAACTAAACAGTTCAGAGACTCGCAATTATTTCCGACTCTGTTTCCATTCATTCCATGCGTTAAACCTTCAAGCTTTTGGTCATGCCGTCTGATTTTCCCCAATTTAATCCACGCTTAAGATAAAACTGACTTTGGCTTGAATTACACATTACAAGAACAGTCTCACGTCTCAGACACTGTTAAATACTAATCGTTTGTCAATCCTTTTCTTATTTAGCTCAAGCTCAACACATGCATGCGAGAGTTTGAGTAATGTTAGTGTGATAATCACGATTACTGAGCGTTAACGTGAATTGCTTAATTCATTATGCAATTGTTACTAAAAATATGTTTACGAGTAGAAGATGAACGAACTTCAAAACTTATTCTTCAACTCTTTGAGACAGAGTGTAGTGCTGTCAGTGCCGTGCAAGTCTACAAAATAAACCGGACCGGACATAATGGATATGGACAACAATTGTCCAGACAATTAGTCCATGGGAAATTCGGTCGCCGTGTCCATCTACGTCAAACTTTCAGAAGACGAAGAGTAAGTTCAGTTCATTTGTCAAGAGTTTAAAAACTGCACACCTTTTACCCAATCGGTAGACTGTCATTTTATAAACATCTTTAAACAGGTCTTGTCCAACTGTAAAGTTTTATGGAATAGAACACCGAAGTATTATATTCCGTAGTTCCTCCTCTACAAAATCTAAAATTACTAATATTTTCACTCATACATAAAACAGACGACAATTTCAGACGCTGAAAAAATAATAATGACGTTCGAAATAAGATATCAATTTTATAATGCCTAATAGAAATAACTTATCGAAAATTTGAGTGGCTAACCTTTGCAAATGTTTACTAGAGAAATAATAGATAAAATACAGAATTTTTATTATTCCATCAGCGGATGTCGTTCAATGAATGAATGATCAGAATAATTATGTCCCTCATTCGATACTCTCATCATTTTTAAAGGAAATATTTACACGCAGAAATTAAAGAATTATGACACAGTTCAACTGAAGTTAAAACCAATTTCAGCGTTATTTCTTTTTTGTCCAGAAAGTAGTTTTATTAATTTGAAATCTCAGTTCGATATAGATGAAGTAGTTACATTGAGTTCTTTCTGAGGATTTCAAAAGTTATGGTGTTAACATTTAAATTTTGTTCCTTGTGTAGATTTTCAGGCCAGATAATTATACAAAACAGTTCATTTTCGATTTCGAAATCATTTATCATGTAACAAATTGGAATAAGGAACTCGAAGCAATACGTCGCCGGTATTTATCAGCACGTCGAGTTTGAGAAGTACTTTTTTTCCGTACAATGCTAGTTCAAAAATAAATTATAATCTTTCCTTCGTAATATGTAAACTCATAAAAATAAGTACGAAAGTCTGAAGAAAGCTAGGGCCGCTTGCACAACTTGATTCAATTCGTTCTTGATCAACCGATTCGGAAATGGTAATGAGCTGCGAAAGAATTATCAGCAATTACCTTTTGAAATCCGATTTCCCTTTGATACTATTTTATTAATTATTACAGTAGCAAGGTGATACTGTCAGACTAGCAGTAGGTAGAATGTGTTATCATAACGCGTGGCATAATACAATTTTATATTGTACGCTCAGAATTATTTTTGAGATCGATCTTGTGAATTGCGAATCGTCACTCAGTTCTTCGAAATATATAAAACTAAAATTCCAAATTAACTTCTTTGGAATTATTGATTGATAGCTTTTTCCGTTAAATGGGTGCTTCCATTGCATTGTTGTTAACAGTGACTCAGACAGCTGCGTCAAGTATCCTTGCGAAAATGACATCCGATATTTATTCATATTGATCCGGATATTCCTATAATTAATTGTCAATCAAAATCGCTGATTCTCTTCAACACTCATGTTAAAAACAGGCAGCATTCTCTGTTGTGCATATCTGGGACCAAAAAGTGTTTAGATTCTACGAAGAAAGGGCAGAGATCGCACGCTCAAACCTTAATTTTATACAATTCTTCTTGTCACAAAAAAGCGGTAGAAAACTAATTTCATATATTCATGTTTGTATTTTGCATGCCGCTTGTAAGAACTAATATTTATTGTCAAATTCTTAAATAAAATAAAGCCGTGGACAAGTTTAAAAGGGACAGAAACTGTGAACTTAGATGAAGTCTTTATATTTTATGGTCAAATCCCAAATTCGGAAGTAAAAGTTTTACGGAGCTTATCAATTTTGACTTAAAATATGTAATTTCAAATATCATCGTTTAACTTAAGAGAGCGAACCGTTTTTATTTTTTTTACCAATGTGACCGAAAATATATATATTTTTTGGAGACCTCTCTGTGATACGAATTAAGAAAACCTAACATTTCTGTGATACACTACAATCAAAAGTATATAGAAAAAATATTAAATTGTATTATTAAATATATATTTTACAAAAATGTCAAAAAATAAAGTTGCTCAATTAAAAGTCGGTGCTTCGAGTGTAGCCTTTTATGAGAATCCATGGTTTGTAATTTGGTTGGCGACATGTGTCTTAATTGTCGCTGTAATTACGAGTGCGCTAATGGGTGGAGTAGTTTCCATTGTATCCGAGAACGACGATGACGGAATTTTACAACAATTCATGTAAGTCAAGGCTAACATCTAGATAAGGCAGTGGTGGGATCTCTAATTCATGAGTTTGACCAAACGTTGACAACAGTGAAAACTGAAGTTATTTACCGTAATAGAATATATTAACTAGTAAGTGAATTAAAATGTCACTTTATTGTAACTTAGTGCTTCCCAATTTCCCTATCCTTGTGGGCTGATGTTTTTTACGATTTTAGTGTAAGAAGTATATTATTGCTATGATTCTTGTTATCAGACAGGGTCCTCTCGCTTACAACAGTGTAGTCTGAAAAGACTGACCAAATAAAAAAATCCTTTATCTATTTATAGGTCTATCTTGGGTGTAGTAGTCTGTAGTCCCCTAAGGGTAGTCGTTGTTGAATTTTGGAGATTTTTCCAGCAACGGGACGAATTTATTCTTAAGGATAACCGACCTAAGACCCAAGACTGGCCACAAATGGAGTCAGAGCTCAATCCACATTGACAAAGGATTAAATTAATATATTGTTGATATTAATTATATTTAAGCAATTCCATGACGGTCCGTGCGCCGCCACTTTAAACTAAAACAAAAAAGTTTATTGGTGCCCGCCCATAATGCATAGACGGGATGTGCTTTTTGTTTGTTGATATTGGAGAATGGAGAATTTTCAATTTGTTGAAAAGTTTGATAGAGCATGACCTAACCTTATGGGGGAGTTTGTTTACGAATATTTTAGGAGTATAGAATATATGATAAACGAATTTTGACCAGAACATCTTATTCTGACACTAATTCCAAAATGTTTTGACGACAACTTAGTTTCTTACACGGTGAGTCTATAACTCGCTGATACTAGAAATTTTTTTTCGGCTGGAGCTTACAAGGTAAGTCTATAACTCACCGGTACTGAAAAAGATTGATTTTTTTCGGTTGATTCCAAATTAGCATTGGATGAATGAGAATTTGGAACCTTCTTGTTGACCTGTGACTCACACACAAACAAATACAGACTTAATTGTGTGAGTGTGTCACGCCTTTAATTGCACAAAATACGTCAACATTTAATTTCTGTCACTTAAGTCCAGACAAAAATAAATAATTTAATAATTTATTAATTTATATTAATCTGTACGGGAATAAAAGAAAAGATTTATACTCCAGTAAATCCTTGGAAATACAATTATGTGCAGTGTGTGTGTGTAGTCGGTAGTCTGTATGGCATTCTTCATTTTCTGCTGAAGAAGGAAACAGTTTGTTTCCTGCACGCCTGAGATTATGAAGAGTTGTATTATGTTTTTTGAAAAATAGAATCCGATCATTACATCTATTACACTACATGTGCATGGACTCCCCAGAACTCGAAAAAAGTCCCAGGCAGCCCGAAGTGAATATAATTGCCATTTCCTAACCTCCATAACTCTCGTAGAGTTATAGATGTACCTTGTAGGAAGCTAATAAACAAGTTTATTTACATCAACATTGCTGATAGCGAATAAAATGCTAAGTTATCTGAATAAAACTGAGAAAAGGTTTCATAAAATGTAAATATTGAAGGAATTGTAATTAAAGACAAGGATCTTAAACTAACTATTTATCCACAATAAATATTTAACACAATTTTACAGTATTTTGAAACGACACTTTGATCAAACTTTTGGATTTCTGGACCAGTTTTTCCCTAAACAATATGCGACTTATTATTTCCCATTAGTCAGAACAAAGTTCTCTGTTTAAAGTGTTTCTAAGATTTCAGGAAAACTGGTGTAACTTTAAAGAAATTACACGTATGCGATAAACCTAAACATGTAAAATTCATATTACTTTTAATTTAATTTTGAGGTGAGTTTACTTAACCGATGTCTGCGAAATGGTCTCACTTTTATTTTTTAAGCCAATTTTATTAGAAAGGACCGAAGAAACGTGAATTTCACACCTTTTTGTGAGACTCATTGACTCATACGAGAAGGAGAGTTCAATTCACTTTCTTATACTTTTTTTTCGTCCCGCATGACATTTCTCCCGCTATAGCATACAATCCGCCATGAGTCCCAAAATCACCCGGCTCCTACTTTCGCCCGTTTCGGTTTTCGGTTCTGAGTTTGCTCCGATTGACGCAAAAATTTGGCAAGTAGGTCATGTGTGCCACCATCGAATCCATTCCCTCATTCAACGGATCTATAGTCTAAGAAAGTACTGAAAGGAGTAGCAGAAATCCAGGGACTTTATTTTTAATTTTTCTGTAACCAGGATATTCCAGTGCTCATTGCTTACCAGTCGTGCAATTGTGCATGGAATAATTTCTGGAGCAGTTATTCAGCGTGTTATCTACGTAGTGTCTGTATATTGTAGTACGCGGATTAAAAAAAAAACATTATTTGGTTGTGCCACTTTCGAGTGCATACTAAAATTGCAATACGCAAAGGCAACAGATATGTACTTGATCATATAAATTCCTATTTAACTTATGCCAGTGCGTGTACGAGTTTGTAAACAACTGCTGTAGCGAGAAGATCTCACGTCCGGTACACCCATTCCAATTTCAGTTCTACTTCAATTTATTTCGCGACTCTCCAGATTTCCAGAAGAGTTTTTCAACATTTGATTGACTGACCCTTGAAAACATTCAGTCATCTTTTTTTGACACTGTAGATAATTGAATTGAAGCAGGGCAGGGACGGATTGTCTAACGAGTGAGTCCGGCAGAAAAAAAATTCCAATCAAGGTGAATAGATACGTATACCTAGATTTGGTAATTAACTTGTCACCCAAGTTTTGGTTGTCGCTTGGACCTGTACCACATTTTAGACGAAGACTGGACTAAGTTGTAGAGATAAATACAAAACAGATACACAAATAGGAATAAAACCATAATGTTCAATCAGTTCCACTTTTCTGCACATGCTGGCGTGCATCTTATCTTTGTTGTTTTGTCACAAAATTCCTTGATAATATGCTCATTCAATATTGACTAATATTTGTTTTGACTGAAAGTATAACTCTCCTAGTCAATATTTTGACAGAACTAAAGTTTTCAATAGTAATATATTATGTAGAAGTTCCCAGAGGGTCGGGCTGGACGGATGTTCCTATCTCTTCAGCAGGGGAGGGATCGTTGCTCTTATATATCTCACCACAATGGAAGATTAATTCCAGCCAAAATAATTACTTGGACTGAAATGCAGTTTATAATATAAAACTGAGCCTGGGTAATCAGGATTAAAAACAAATGGAATTTTTATAAAAAAAAAATAATTAGCCCTCTCGTGAAGAGGAGGGTAGAGGGTACACACATCCTGTTTCAGATGGACTTATAAATATAACTTTAATTGACCGTCTGACCCAAGTTTTCTATACCAAAAGCAGACAACAGATACGAATTTATTCGATTATTTATAAATGTTGACTTATAGTGTTCTTCTTTCACGGTAAAGTGGACGAGGCAATTTTATTTTCATTCGGATCATCATAATTTGTTTTAAATGAAACTCAGAAACGTTTAATATCTTCGATCCTGTGCTATCTTTTTTAGCAAGTGTTGGTGAGCTGGTGTGCTAAATTAAGATTTGTGGAGGATTTGGCGAGTGTAATTTTCTGCCGATTATTGGAAGTGTTATAAGTAACGCCATCTAAAAACATAGTGTGCATTCCCTACTCCTTTTGGGGTCACCTAATAAATAATGTACAATTTTTCTAAAAATTCCAGTATTTCTATATTATGGATTTTCCAGATTATGTTTAGTTTAATCCCGACATATATTAATTTCCAATTAATTTCATTTGGCTGTCTGTAACTGAGAGTAATTTTCAAAAATAAGCTGGCCGAGATATGAGAAATTAAAATCTCCTGGTGTCGGTGTCGGGGAAAGTTAGGAAATACCCTCGAGCCTACGGGAAGCTCGTTTACTTTAATATCAAAAAAAAAATCTGTCCTGATTTTGTTCACGTTTTCCGTAATCTTTTTGAATGATGATTTTTTGATTTCGTTTTCAAAATGTTGCTCAAAACTAACTAGTTTTCTATGTCGTGGTGTGGTACTGGTACAGGACATACAAAAGAATTAAGCCGCGCGCGGGCGTCAGGGACCGTTTCATACTTCAAAACTGACACGACGTCTAATTTTCCACGACTCAGACGCATAGCTATATGGACGCCGGACGCTCGGTCGTCTGTAGACATGTGGGACACACTAAATAAAATCACATAATTTTGGTAGTTTGTTGAAACTAGGATTTTGATTTTTCAGTATTACTTCAATCTATTAATTTCCAGTGACAGTGAAGTGAAAATAAATTTCGTCGTTTGAGAAACGAAGAGACGACGAGGGATCATCATTTGATTCAATATGCTGAGCAGATATCAACGATTAGGATGTTTCTTGTAAGTCGGCATTTGTTTATATGGATGGTATTTTGTAGTTATGATTTTTCTATAGTTTCCTCAGTTTTACATTTTTTACCACCGGATCAGTATTTCCAAAATTAATTGGCAGATGTCTGCTTTTTCAAGGTTAGGTCATAGGTTCATGCTCAATTTGGGGAAGGGAATGTTGATCGTTTTTCCAGGTTTGTATGCAAGGTGCAAGGGGGTGTGCAGAGAGAGAGATGGAGATCGTACACCAACTTGTTGACCCTTGACCCCAAAAGCCGAAGTGACAAAAAGTCAAAGATTTCAAGATAAACTTGTAGGATTTTGTTTACCAAACTATGTATATTCCAAGATAATTTGACTTATTTGACATCGCTTCCCGTTAGGCACTGTCAAATTATTCAATTTAATTTATTCAGAGGCAACACGCCATACAAGATAAGTGATTTAGGTTGCATAATTAAACAATACTTAACTAACAAGAACGATAAAATTGAACTTAATAGTTTTACGAAGTTACCACAAAAGTAATTGATTTACAAGCCTATTTAAAATTTCCTATTACAATTAAGTTTCAACAATAATAAGTATACGAATTAACACGAATACAGACACATGAAGAGCCAATTTTTCATAATTTAAACTAAATTATATTGAATATTCTAATTTCTAACTGAAATGGGCTCACTCATGACTCAGCACTAAGTTAAGTTTTACCGGTTTGATGTACGTTGCCGTGAGCAATACCTGAAATAATTTGCAGTAATCAGCAATTACATCTCCATATTCCATACCATAATATCTCGTGATGAGTTTGAAGTTTACCGATTTCGTGCTCCGATTCTTTCCAGCAATGTCAATGTATCACAATGGCAAAGTTGTACTTTTTTTGGACATAAAAATTTAACTTATTGGATTCTCTTATCGATTCCAATTCCGACCTTGTTGGGAGGTTCGGACTCTTAACTCTCTTGACTCAACACAATTAATGTGCTATGAAACCAATTTCAAGTCTTCCAATCCAATTTGGACACAGTTCAAACTTTAGGTTAGAGAACAGACGTTTTTGAAGAATAATTATGAATGACAATTGGTACGCTGTTAAAAGGATTCTATTATTATAGTAGGAGTGGCGTAGCTAGGATTTTTTGGACTAGGCCAGAAACTAAAATAGTATTACACAATCGCTGTAGTTAAAAGAAAGAAAGAACTGAAAGGTTGCAAGCGAATGTCTTTTCACAAAGACAATTACTCAATGTTAATCGGTACTACATGTCATGGAAAGTCGACGATCCATCAAATTCCCAATATATTTAGATTGGATTCATAACTAAATTAAATTACTACTATTAGTACTTTTGCCCAAAAATATGACCTAGGCCGTGGCCTAGTTGACCTAATGCTATGGCTACGCCTAGTAGGATCAAGTATCAAAGAGGACTAGAGCCGAATTGATCCGTATTTACTTCTGCCAGAGGTAATACCCCAACTAATCACTGGTATATTAGTAAGATTTTTAAGTAATTTTTTGGAGGTGGTTTGGTGGTTAGTAATGTTAGGATTACGATCCTGGAGAAATTAATTTCTGGAAGGATATTTCATATTGAAATGTCCACACGGCGTCACGGCGTTTCTCTCACCGTAACAGTTAAGACCCTACCCTACAATTTATTTCAATTTGCGGGAGTGATTATGTTGTTTCTACGTGCTAATTTTTTTTTCATTTGGTGCGACCTTGTTAGCACCTTACTTGGCGTAAAAGGAAATTACTTATTACTTCAATCAAAACTGAGTATCTCATAAGTGATGTTGGTTATTGCTTTGACATAAAAGCATCATTCGTGAACTTACCATGCATTCATTGCAATTTTGCAGTTACATATTTGATTACATTCGCATTCCCTAAGCCATAAACATGCAAAGCTTTAAAACATTCACTCTGCCATGCAGCATCTCGGCGAATGATTTTTGTACTCTGGATCGATCTAGTTGTATTTTAATGTGTGAAATGATATTTTGATGATATTGTCGAATCAATACTTCTATAGCAACGTTTCTTGGGTGGCATGATTGTTCACAATATCACGTTCATAAACATGTCAGTCGAAATGTCACCATAAACCGAAACATGGGAGATTAATATTTTTAGTGCCACGTTAGTATATCGTGCTTTGATTCCAAGCTTTATTTTGGAAGGAAGAGAACACTTTAAATACCGTGAGTTTTAAAGACAACTGTTGAGTTGTTTTTGATTTAACTGACGATCAAGAAGGAGGAACGCAGAAACGTCCTACGATTTTTCTGACTAAACATTTTCTACTCATTCAAAATATCTTTAATTTGTTCAAAATATTCGAAGTTCAATCAAACCTTTACTCGACCCAATCTCTATATTATTTGATTTACGTGAATATTTCTTTTCATTTCGTCTTGCGTTCTTCGGTTTTGCTTATCGTCAAAAATTCATAGGTATTAAAAACTATATCATAATGGTTGTGTTCAGTGACATTGAGCCGGCTAATCCGGAAATGGGAGACAAGCAATCCAAAAGTCGAAAACAAAGTGGCGGCAGCAGTAGCGGAGAGATGGAATTCGCGTAAAGACTTCATTTTCTAATTTTAATTTTATCTTGTAACTTATCGTAGTAACGTACGAGATCATTCCAGATAATACGTTGAGGGCAGTTGTCGTACACGTATGCGTTAGATTAACTGATCTTAAATTCTCAATGAAGAGTTCTGTTGGAACAGCACAAGAGTATATCGATGACTTTGTCAATAATTTTAATTTTTTAAAGATTTATTTAAGTGTCCGCATCATGAACATCCCTTGAACTACAGTAGATTGGTTTTGGTTCTGGACACTTTTCTGGTAGTCTTACAAAATAGAAGGAAGGAAGGAACAGGTCGCTCACAGTTGGCATATTTCAATTTCAGTTATTTCTAGCAGCAAACTACAATGTGGACAAATTGTCAATAGTAATCGCTACCCCAGTTACCATTACCATGATCGACACCTTTTGTAGTTTTTGGTTCGATCTGAATTTACTGGTGAAATGATCTCCTGTAAAACTTTGAATGGTTTCCGATGCTTTTGGAAAATTCTGTAGACGTAAAGTTAGAGGTGAGGTGAGAGCCCGAGAGCCGCACCACCAGGAATTGTTTTACCATTTTTATGTTGACCATATCCGAGCCGCCCAGACCGAGAACACTACATTTTTTTTCTAAATTAGTGTATTTTCAGTTATCAAAGTAGTTACGGTTTTGTGACTGTACGACTGCACCTGCCCAATTGGAAAACCTAAATTTACGGAAATCGAGCGTTCGGGACCATTGCAAATATTTGTCAACGGAACATATTAATTTCTGCCGTAAATCATGCACCCGTATATTCCTAAAATTTTTACATTTTACGTTTTCGGCACATTTTAATTGAAACAGCCACTGTAAAGACTGTTTATAACTCATAATATTTATGCTGTAAAATGGAATGTTCACTGTAGGCACGTACTTCATTCTCAGTTTCACATTTACCGTACACCTTTCTTATGTATGTTCCTAGGGGGATTTTTTAATGAAACTATCAGTTTCTAGTATTGTTTATCCGAAAGTGGGTTGTGTTTGCCTGATTTTATGATATTTTAACGGCATACAAAATGGCCAAAGATTCAGATATTCATATTCACAGTAACCAGCCAAATTAAATAATCTTCAACGAATATGTCATCATTTTTTAAAGCAATTCGACGCTTTTGGTGCTGTTGCAGGTCCGTACGATCATTTTTGTTTATTTACTTTGGAAGAGTTTTTAAAGAAAATTTGTTTTAGCTGACGGGAAGCGAAATCCGTTCCAATGTGATCATTTCATTACGACGCGTACATTCATTTAAAAATAGCCATGCATTAGGTAATTTAATTAGTAAATTTTTACTGTTTACACAGTACACAGCACAAGGATTTGTAGTGGAATTGTAATTGTACTTGTACTAATGATTTTTGTATTACTACTACATCGGCACTTTGGAGTTTAGACCCGGGAATATTTGGACAATATAATGCGAGTTATGTTTTATTATGTAATCTCTGGACGTCCTTTCGGCGAAGGCGGTATTAATATTATTACGTCACGACATAATAAGGTGTTCGTTATGAGGCAATAATTAATTATGTTTTGATAGCTGACGAGTGCATGACTTGCACTTGTTTTGGTTTAGTTTTGTTAGTCATCACTCGTGGCCAGTATTTTGGACTTCGACATTTTTCCGTTTGCCGCATTCGTTCAAAATGCAATCATACGAGGGAGATATTTTTCCGTGCCTGTTTAATCCGTAAACTTGGAAGGTTACATAAGTTGCAAGGTTGAGTGTTGAGTCAATTTTCTATTCCACCAATCATTTTGAAGAAAAATCTAAAATCCTCCAGGGAAATTTTATCCGTTGAAGGAAACGATCCCCAATCTTAAAAACGAACTCGAATATAAAACTTCGTGTAATTTACGAAACATACATTTTCACCTGATAAATATATCCGATCCCGATCCGGTTCCGGATGGGAATTTCCTACATGCCTGCGTCAAATACGCTGTTGTGCGTGTAGGGGATTGGCAGTGGAAAACTTCTTGTTTTTCTTGTTTTTAACATGCCAGATGCTGCATAATTAGCGTTGCTCCAACCAATGCACGAAATCGGGTTGACGTGAACTCAATTTTATTTAATGACCAATGACCTACAAATAAAACCTTATATCTAATATCTACACGTGAAGGTCGTATGTTTGAGGGATGAACCAAGTTTCTGCAAATGATAGCTCCTAGAGGCATGGGAAGATCATGATCAAACGTTAAACCGGTCTGACGGTGACGAAGAGAAAACTAATGCTACAATTATGAATATGAATAATGTGTGTATTTTTCCTCGTTTCAATTCATAATCATTAGCAGGCAAACAGTTAGTATTTTACCAATGTATCCGCTCCATAAAATTTGCGTAATTTTTAACAGGAAGGTTGGCCTTTGGCTTGAAAGTGTTATTATAGGGTAGTTCAAACCTGTTTTCCTTGTGGATTTCCAGAAAGTGGGAGGGGATGTAGAAGGTTATGAACCACCCTGTCAGTGTGTCAGTTCTTTTTATGCGGTTAATTCAAGAACATATAAAATTGTTTGATTGTGATTGATTGCACGCGTGAAGTAAATGTATTGCACTAAAAGTTAATGGAAATACGAAGTCATCGTATCGTCAGTTGTCCTGGTCGAAAGTCAGGCAATCAGTCGGTCGCTCGCTCACGTCTTCACACTCTGACATTTCAAATAGAAAAGGTATAACATCAAGTCTCACTTCACGCAGTTCAGTTTGACTTGTTGAAGGGTGCGGAGTGTGAAAAAGCACTTGGAAAGGAATAAATTGGATTTCTCGAAGTAATTTAAACTTTTCTGATTCTGGGATGATTTTTGACAATTTTAAGATCTATCGGGTTGTCACATTTCGCAATTACGATTTGTTTAATTTCTCGACTATTCTCTGAAATGTCCTCTTTTCTCAGTTATCTCAAATACCCTCAGATGATTTTTATCGGTTTTTATGTACTTTTGAATACTTACTTGTTGCATTGCATGACTTATCTGTATTTACCAACGTCTAACGTCTGGAACCCGAAACTGCATCTCTTTTTAGAAAACAATATTTAAGTTACTCCAATGTAATGAATGCGACATTCGACTTCTTTCACATTTTTCCCTCAGGACAATTCATTCTTAGTTCTGACCGAATTATTTCTTCAAATAATTCCTTGAATGATTTGTTAATATTTTGTCTGATTTGTCTGATTTATTAGTCTCTGCTACTAGATAATTTATAACTTGTAGCTCGTCGAACAAGTTGCCCTGACCCATAGATGGTTCCATTGTGTAAATTTTGCTATTCATAGAAAGTATTACGATTAATTGACTGATTATAGTATGCACATTTAATATAATATCTATATTTTCCTTTCATTTACAGAGGGGCTCTTTCTGCGGACGGAAAGCAACGCGTAATTTTCAAAATGGACCCACGACGAGACAAAATTGGACAACGGTCATACCATGTAAGTGTTTATTCCTGTACCGAAATCGACTTTCGGCCAAAAGCCGAAAACCGAAATTTCGGTACCGGTCCATAGCCGAAACCGAAATTTTGGTTTCGGCGTCGATTTGGCCGAAAAATTTCGGTTAACCGAAATTTTGGCCGAATTTTTATCGATTTCGGCCTAAAATCAGGGCCGAAATTTGGGATTCGGCCATCGTCCGAAACCGAAATTTCGGTTTCGGCCGAAAATTTCGGGTCAACCGAAATTTCGGTACATCACTAATTATTGTTGTTATTGCTATTATTAGAAGAGGTTCAGACTTCAGGATCCATTGGCAGGAAAGTGTTGCCCCTGTTTCTCTGGTTGAGAATGTCTAGGGCGGAGTCACGAAAGTCTCAATTGAATTATTATGTTGTAACTAGTGTTATATGAGTTCTA
The DNA here is from genome assembly GCA_034694305.1 of Protaphorura glebata. NCBI lineage: Eukaryota > Metazoa > Arthropoda > Collembola > Poduromorpha > Onychiuridae > Protaphorura > Protaphorura glebata. The sequence goes on along the minus strand of JAQFYE010001395.1, from coordinate 3,938 downwards.
GTTCGTATTTAGTTCTTAGTTCCAGTTCATCGAACAGTACATTCTTTATTTAGTTGTCTATGGTTTTGATGATTTTGATTTGAAATTCACAGGAAGTTACTGGAGACAATATTTGTCCGTCCATGGTCCGCGGTATAGACTTTGTCCGTGATCCTCGTCTCAACAAGGTAAGGTGTTATTATTTTATATTTCAGATTAACTCATAGTATTTTTAGTGCTTATATTTTGAAATATTTTTATTTTTCTGGAACCCCACATTTTCGCTTAATTAAATTCAATATTCAATTGGCAATTCGGTAAGTCGTTATGACGCCATAGTGTGTGTAGCTGTAGCAGAATCTGTATGCAAACAAATCTAAGAAGCAGTGACTTATGAAAGATGTCTATTTAATTTATTCGGAATTCCAGTTTTATGTACTTGGTTTAATTTTTTCACATTTGTACTGCGAATTTCTCGAACATTTCAAAATGTTTGAAAAACTACGCAACATTCCCAATTGTGGATGTACCATTTACTCGGACAATAATTTTCTCTTATACGTCGGAAACCTTGGGGAGGTTTGTCTTAACTTTTTGTAAATGTTTATAAAAGATGGTTTCAACCCGAAATTGCATATTGTATGTCTTTTGTTAGAATCTGTACAAAATGTTCGACAAATATGTTTCGGGGGATCGTTCCATTTTAATTGAAGTGATGTAGATGTTGTGTAATGCCAAACCGTTCTTATACGCCCTCAATATCGATCGCTTTGTTGCATGTCGTTCAAATAATGCGATAATATAATGATCCAATGATGAAATTCTTCTTCTTCATGCGTAGGGAATGGCCTTCACTCTCGAAGAGCGTCAGGCACTTGGAATTCACGGACTGATTCCACCAAGATTCAAGACTCAAGAAGAACAAGTTCGTCTTTGCAAGGAAAATGTTGAGCGCTACCAGGTAAGTTGATTTTTGGATGGTTATTAAACTTTTATCAGTTCTTTAGCGGTAACTATTCGTAACTTCTTTCAAAATAATGTTTACATTGTTACCACTTTACCTCTCTGATGCAACGAAAATCTCAACATATTAATTTCAATGCGTACACAGTCTTAAAGACTCGAGAAAAAATCAGTGACAATTTTTTATATTTTTTGTCTATTTTCAGGAAGATCTCAATAAATACATCTACCTTGTTGGACTCCAGGTGAGTTATATGAAGTTTCTGACGAAATTGTACAATGGGAACTTGGACACCCCACGCTTCTGTTGGGAAGAAAACTTTCTGTTTTGTAATTTGATTAAAGAATGAATTTCACCTCCTGAATTATCATGTTACTAAGATTCTCAGGCTGAGCTTTTAGAAATACAAATATTACCAAAAACCGAAATAGAAATTTGAAGTACATATACCACACGGTTGCCGCCTGGCTGCTGTTGTGAAGTCACTGCCTTATCTCTCTTGCAATTTACCTTAAACGATTTCATAACCAGCGTCATTTCGTAGAATATTTGAAATAATGGGAGCATAATCGAACATGGCTTACTGTGTTCTATGGGGCTAGTCGAGACCGTGTCGCGGCCACACATATTTCTAAACGGTCGGTACCGATGACCACCGTAGTGTCTCTTCACTACATTGAAGCTTTAAAAAAATAAATTTCACGAGGTCAAGATCCTTTCAGCTTTTACAACAGAAAGTTTTCGTGTAATACTACCGTATTGGATGTGCTCACAACACATTCGACCAAAAAATAGTTACTCTAGGAGTAGTAGCTAAATCAAATGAATTTTTAGGACCGAAATGAACGTCTGTTTTATCGTCTGCTGTCGGAAAATGTCGAACAAATGATGCCGTTAGTTTATACACCAACAGTTGGACTTGCTTGTCAGAAATTTGGTCTTATTTACCGTCGCCCTCGTGGACTTTTCATCACGATTCATGACAAGGGTCACGTCTATGAGATGCTTAAAAATTGGTGAGAATATTTGACAGACAGAGTACAACTAGAATTCAATTTCCAAAATAAAAATTACAAATCAGATTGATTGTCGATTCCAGGCCAGAGTCTGATGTCCGTGCTATCGTTGTCACTGATGGAGAGCGTATTTTGGGACTTGGGGACTTGGGTTCTTACGGAATGGGAATTCCCGTTGGGAAACTTGCCCTGTACACTGCCCTTGCCGGTATTAAACCTCATCAGTGCTTGCCAATTCAGTTAGATGTTGGAACGAATACTCAGGTGGGTTTGAAATATTATTAGGACATTAAGAAGTTTCTTCAAACCGTTTTGACTCACAAGGATACTTTTGAAACCGTTAGTGGACTGTGGATTGAAACGGCCAAAAGCAATTGTCAGGAAGATTTCATGTAGTTGATTACTTCTTCTATAAGAGTGCACATCACATGACTCGCGAGAAGATTTTGCATTTTTTTTTAAATATTTACGGTAAGATCAGAGTAATCAAAAATTTGAATTAAGACCCGAATGCTATACAAGATAGGAATTTTAACGTAGGGCTCGAATTGCCAAATCATTTGATAATTCGTAGTGCTTCACACCCAGATCAGAATCAGAGTGAAAAAAATTGTTTATTTTCGGGTATCAGCATTAACCAGCACTCATATATGGAAGCAATCAATCACACGAGAAATCTTCTTGGTGATCAGTATTGACCGGAAATAATTCTGTATGTCGACTGCATATTCTACCAAGAAATATGAAATTATTATTCTTGAACGCTTTGGTGAGGGGTTCCTCGTGAGTTGTTTGACTTAATTTTTACCGTGCTGTGAGTATGATAATATAAATAAAGTAAACGCTGCCCCTAAAAATGAGTTGTTTGACTTATAGCAGATTGTTTTCAATTTGATATATTCAGTGTCGTGTCACATTTTATCAATACTTAGAGATTATGAGTTTTAACTGTCAAATTAAGAAGATGCTAAAATTATGAATCGAGTTGGTATTTTCAAAGAAACACGGAACGGAAATTTGAAAATAACCTCGAATTTCCGATAATCGTTTATCACAGCGGAGTTATGACGTGACTTTGGTTGTTCACATTACCCTTACCCCACATATTTCAAACTCTACTTGAATTTATATCACGTTTTAGAGCTTGTTAGATGACCCCTATTATATTGGACTTCGTCACAAACGTATTCAAGGACCCGAGTATGACGAGTTTCTGGAGGAATTTATGCAGGCCGTTGTTCGTCGTTACGGTCAAAACACGTTGATTCAGGTACGTCAATATCATTATCACTGCACAAGATTCCAATTCTGATAAGATTTCTGTTTGCTTCAACATAGTTTGAAGATTTTGGAAATCACAACGCTTTCCGGTTACTTGAGAAATACAGAGACAAATATTGTACTTTCAATGACGACATTCAAGGAACTGCTTCCGTAGCACTTGCGGGTACGTGAGGACGCTTGCATTTTTTAAAACGGTGTTAAATTTGACAGTCTAAGCGTTTTACACTGCGATTAGCCGAAATAATAATTGACGACGAATACGTCTCAGCATATATTCGTAGCCTGAAAAATATAAAAGAATACTCATGATTGCTTTGCCAATACCTTAGTTTATTTAGCTTGCAATATTTTTACATTACATTTTTTAAACAATATTTGAATATTTCGTTATGAGCTGCTGTTCCAGAAATTCCTCCAGCCGTAAGGCAAATTATGAACTATTCCGACTCGCGAACCAAACCCCCTCTTCCCATACCTAAGTAGTTGTAGGCATTAAATTTAATCTTTGCGAGTCTCTCCGCTTGCCAATTTCGTCAATTTGCAACCACACAGCTCTTTTACCACGCGACACCCACACCAAAAGTATGTGTGCTTTGATCAGCCCAACTATTATGCTGTCAAAGGACCTTACACATTAGGATAGGATTCTCGGCCATGAAGAATGATATTTTGATGCAGTGGTTTTTGTCGAATTT
>JAQFYE010001394.1:0-23325 GCA_034694305.1 Protaphorura glebata | reverse complement strand
ACCGGGAGTGCAAGTCCGAGGAATCGAACCCCAACACAGCGAGACAGAATGGGCCAACCATACCATCATGCTGCAATAGCCCATCACAATTTATTATCCAGAGAATCATTTAATTTCTTTGTAAACTATTACTATTTTGCTTTGACTTTGGGTAAAAGGTTTCGTTTTCTTATTTGTATGGGAATCTAGGTCACCGAATTACGACAAATTTAGAGTACTCGTTCTGTCTCTTTTCTCTGTTTTTGCCGTCTCTTTCTCTTTTTGGTGATTTACTTCTCTTCTGCTCTCTCTCTTTCGTGTCGTTTTCCAAAGTTGGCGGTCGGTCAACTTTGAAGAGACGAGAAAAGGAAGAGAAAAACGAAGAGTTCTCTATTTCGGCGTTAGGCAACTTATTTGTTCCCCCTGCGGACATCCATATGTTGTATTCTTGATTGTTGATATGCCGGATGAAATTGTTTATCTGGTATCGTCGTCCTATATCCTATATTCCTCATCCCCTCAAATAATAATTCTTTATCTCAAGAGGGACATCGAAATATGAATTGAAACTTTCAGGATTCATTAGTTAGAGTGTTCTGCGGATTATCTCGATGTCAACATACGAAATTGTTTTTTTTTGCCACGCATAGAAAGGTATCTTGAATGAAATGCCGGTTTCAGTTAATAAGATGTATTCAGTACATGGAAGACCATTTTCTCTGGGAATAGACGGAGATCGATGATCGATTTCAGGCAAATTTTGATTATAAATAATGAACATTTGATTATTTCGACAGTTGAAGTTACTAAGCATTTGACACATCTACATCCAATCCAAACACTATTTGAGGATGGCTTTTGTCCTATGAAGTGCGCGCTTTTAGCTATAGTTGCATTGAAGGATTAGTTTTATAGCACTGTTTTGTCAAATGCGAATGTAACGGCGTATACAAGCAGACTTTATGGTCCGGAGACTAGAACGGAATTATTATGTATCACAAAAAGGTCAGATTGTAGATTAGATTATTTCTTGCTTGTGTCGTAAATTGCTAAAATTGAACACAACATATTGACTGCAGAATTAAAGGGATCTTTCATCCTGTTGAACATGTGCCTGCGCCTGACTGTCAGTCAATGTCTTTAGTCTTATTTTCTTGTACGAAATAATTTCATTCTGTAAAACGAAATTCCTAATCAAGCTAAACTATTCTTTTGTTATTTTTCAGAATTTTTGATTTCAACAAATTACACTTTGAGTACGACAAACAAGAATATACACAAAATCGGGACGGGACTATAAAGGCGGCAATTATTTCGGCAACGCACGATTTCGCAGAATCGAACTTAGTATTCTATTCCCGGATTCGGGTATTTTAGGACTGAAGTGAGCGTGACAGGTAGCAAAATCCGAATCGATTTTTACCCTGTATAGTATATCCTGGGCGTCGGGCGTGGGCATTCGGATAATTCGGTTCGGAGGATTGAGCTTGGGCTTGGTTCTGTTTCTCCTCTGCGGCAACCTTAGACATTGGACAACTTCACGAGAGCTCTGACAGGAAAGACAATTTTATCAAATTGACCTCTGGTTTTTAAAAACCTCAAAATGGGATCCTTATTTCGGAGTGAGGAAATGGCCCTTTGTCAACTTTTCCTTCAGACTGAGGCAGCTTATGCCTGTGTCTCGGAGCTGGGAGAATTGGGTCTTGCACAATTTCGGGATGTACGTAATGACTTTTTTTATACAAAATATCAAATAATTTTAATGTTGACTTTACTCTGTATATGTTAATTAATACATATTTAAACCAAATTTAAACAAAGTTTCATAGTTCTGAAAAACAGTTTGTCTTAATTTGATTTATTTAAGAAACTATTTTGTGAAAAATAATGTTTCTTGTGCTTTTTTCTTATTTTAAGCATTCTTTAAAATTATTAAAATGCAAATATTTTGTCTACAGTTGAATCCAGACGTGAATGCATTCCAAAGGAAATTCGTGAATGAAGTACGGCGGTGTGATGAAATGGAAAGGAAACTTCGATACCTGGAGAAAGAAATTAAAAAGGATGGGATTCAAATGTTGGACTCGGGTGACATCGTGGATGCTCCTCAGCCTAGGGAAATGATTGATTTGGAAGTAAACTGTCTATTCTTGAAAATTTTACATTTTATTTGTAATTGAAGCCTGGGATTATAAATTGTGATGTCTCATTTTATTTTCAGGCAACGTTTGAGAAGTTGGAAAATGAGTTGCGTGAAGTGAACCAAAATGCGGAAGCACTCAAGAAGAATTTTCTTGAACTAACAGAACTCAAACACATTCTAAGAAAAACTCAAGTTTTCTTTGATGAGGTTCGATAGCAGTTCATATTAATTAATTTAGAACTATACCTAAATATGTGGTTCCTTCCTGGATATTATTTATTGATTCTGACTGGGTATCTTGAGTTTTGATATTTTCAATTTTTGAGATGAAACAAGTCTTGATTTTATTTTGAATTGTTTGGTCTTTTCAAAATCATTAATACAATTTTTTTTTGCATTTCGGAAGTTATGATGATTTTGCACCTTTAATTGATCTGCAATGCAAATTTGAAATCAATCTATAAAAGTCTTTTAGAAAAGAATATTGAGATGTTAATTTGACTTACTGGATTCCTTCGTTACTGGGGATCCTACGGATAGTGGTATCCGTCCGATTTTATTTTCGGATGCTTGCAATTCGGCTTTGTTTACCGGTGTATTCAGCCATTAATATCGGACATGAATAACCGCGACATCCCTATTTCGTATTTTTTAAGTTGGGATTGCTAGATCTTCTTGATTTCTTGAATCAAGAAGTTATCAATTTTATGAGTTGTACATATTAGACTCCATTTTATTTTATTAACTACTTTGTATGATCTCCTAGCTCATTTGTTTTGTTTTTGTTATTGTTTTGCTAATGAGTATGTATGTATTTTTTTGCTCGGCTTTCATTTTTTATATGCATCTTGCGTTGAAATTCTTTGCTGCATCTTTCGGTTTGGCTACCACCCACTTCTTTTCCACAATTTTACTCCTTCCGTCCAACCACTTCCACTTGGTCGAGTCAGGTTGATTATGGTTTCTGTCACGACGCATACTCCTACTCACAGATGGCTGATCCGAATCGAGAGGATGAACAAGTCATTTTACTTGGTGAAGAAGGTCTTCGAGCTGGTGGTCAATCTCTCAAATTGGGGTAAAACTAATATTTCTCTTTTTCTTAGAAGGAAACCCGCTTTTATGTAAAAATCAGTTCTATTCGAAAGCCAAGACTAAGGTTACCACACAGTCCTTACGGCGTCTTAAGTAGGCGGTAACCTACTTTTTCTGAATTGTGATTTTGTAAACCTGATCTGAGTTTTACATATGAATGTAGTTCCTTGTCTCCTAAACTTCATTTTATATCTACCATTTCCGAATTGATTCTTCCTAATATGTTTTTCTATGTATATACGTGATCTGGTTGAATTTTTGCACTGACCTTGCGAGTGCGAGAGTTATGGGTTAATACTTTTCAACCTGATCCCCGCAATGGCAATATCAATAAGGCCTTAAACGCATGCCTATTTAAAACTTTAAAAGTTAACCCTGTCCAAGTACGTTTGCTTTCATATCTAGGGTCAAAAACTTAACGCTTTTCTTCGAAATCGCGTGCTTGGTTAATAAATGACAATAAAAACCGTGCGTAAGTATTCGTCATTTTCGGGTCGTAGAATTTACGTCGATGGAAATTGATGTACGGGTTTTGCTAAAATTGCGCTAACTCTTTGAAGTGAAAGTAGCTTTGGTTATCTTTCAGTGTAAAATTACGATTTTTTTTATTGAAGTTAATCGCCTCTCTCTGCTTTCGGTTGATTAGGTTTCCTAAAATGAGAATTTATTGGATGAAGCAGTTTGGAAGGATTGAATAATTCTGTTTGTATTATAATTGTGAGTGCATTGCGGAAAAAATAATTCGTAACGAAATAAAATTGGATGGAGAATGTTATAGACCTACCCATAATTATAATGAAAGAGGAACACAGATTGGGTTGTACGCTAAGATTAGTTTTTCTTCAAGTTCTTTATTCTTTTTAATCTTTTCGTTCATTTTAATTAAAGAAAGTTACAAACGAAGCCGAGGATCTGTTATGTCCACTAGAGGAAGAAGTACGTGTCGATGGTCGATACACTCGACTAGTCACTCTGACTGCAGTGGAGTCATTAGGGTATAATTTTTAGTTGTATTATTTTTATTATTTGTTATTTATTCGATTACCTATTTTTAATTAATTTCATAGTTATTCTATGGCCCCTTGAAAATTTTGCATGGCTCTAAGAATTTAAGATACGAAGTTAGTCGTGCGCCATTTCGCAGGCGCGCGTGGCGCGACAGTCTTAGCATTTCACATCATTATATTGACAGCAGCGAATGACTTCGAAATCAAACGAAATTCAACTCTTTTTGTTGAAGATTATTGTCGAACAATAGTTTATTCGCCTCCTTGATTTTTTTTTACAAATGTTGGTTTATTTGTGGGCATTTTGGGACTGACCAACTTTGGTCGCTAGCCCAAACTACTTAATGTCTCGCACGCAAGTGTTGGTGCGCGAAATCGCAAACAATCGAAACAATAACGTGACGTGAGAGCGATAACACTTTACATTGACGTGTTATTGAGTGTAATATTTTGGTTTCGTTTTGATAGGTTTGTCGCTGGAGTAATTCTGCGAGAAAGAATTCCTGCATTTGAACGAATGCTTTGGAGAGCGTGTCGAGGAAATGTTTTCTTACGTCAAGCTGAAATTGACACACCATTGGAAGATCCTACAACGGTAAGTCGTAATAGTCTGATGAATTGTGCATTTTTAAATCGAACGAATCGACTACGACGACTTTACTAATTATTTCTGCCTTTCCGAATTTTGTACAGAGCGATCAAGTTTACAAGTCCGTCTTCATCATTTTCTTTCAAGGAGATCAACTCAAAACTCGAGTTAAAAAGATTTGTGAAGGATTTCGTGCTACGCTTTATCCATGTCCAGAAACTCCGAATGATCGACGAGAAATGGCCGTAGGTGTGTGGGACAGGAATAAAATATGAATTAATTAATTATGAATTAATAATTCAATAATTAATTATATTAATATATTAATATTAATAATAATAATATATAATAATATATTATATATAAATTAATCAATAATTAATATATTAATTCAATAGGTGTGATGACAAGGATTGAAGATCTCAATACTGTAAGCTCGTCAATTCGCTTTAATCCGTCTAATTGGACGCCATGTTACATGTTTTAGAAAATGTATTTTTACTTTTTTACTTTCTCTGACCAGCCTTTGTTGTAGGAGATAGGATGGAGAATTTAACGAGCTGCCCTGTATTGATTAACTTCATAAAATTAAATATAGCATAATTTTCTTCCCAGATTCTAAGCCAAACTCAGGATCATCGTCATCGAGTACTGGTTGCAGCTGCGAAAAATGTAAAAATTTGGTTTACAAAAGTTCGGAAAATTAAGGCGATTTACCATACTCTGAATCTCTTCAACTTGGACGTAACGCAAAAATGTTTAATTGCGGAGTGCTGGGTTCCTGTTTCGGATTTAGAAGCCATTCATCTTTCACTTCGACGAGGAACGGTAAATGTTTCAAAATTACTTCGTCCGAATTAAAAATGTCCTGTTGTATTTTAAATTCAATTTTCTCTGAAATTCAGGAAAGGTCTGGTAGTAGTGTTCCCCCAATTCTAAATCGGATGGAAAGTCGAGAAACACCACCTACTTATTTTCGACTCAACAAATTCACACGTGGATTTCAAATGTTGATCGACGCCTTCGGTGTGGCAAGTTATCGTGAGGTCAATCCAGCACCATTCACAATCATCACTTTTCCATTCCTATTCGCTGTCATGTTCGGTGATACTGGGCATGGTCTGATTATGACTCTTTTTGCCCTTTGGATGGTCGTCAATGAAAAACCACTGATTGCTAAAAGATCGACTAGTGAGGTAAGGAGTCTCACTTTATGAAAATTAAGATTAACAAAAGATTTCAGGACCTTATCAATTGAACATTGCGTTCTGGGTCCTACTTTTTTATTTCCTAACGAGAAGATTCGTCTGGCCTGACGCCGGGTACTCTAAGGTCAAGATATCTTTATGCACATCGCGTTAAGAGAAACAACGGGGTAACTTGTAGCAAGTTAGCCTTGAGTATTGTTTTGATTTTTTTCGCATCTTAACATAGCCTTTTCAACCTGATCTAACGGTACTTAAATGTTTAAATTCTGATTTGGTATCTGTTTTCCTTTAGTTTATTCTTAAAATTAAATTCACTGGCAAGCCCCGACCAATTTCTGGTAAATTGACACAGTATTAGTATTATGCTTCGAATACGTTAACATAAGCTGCATTTAGATTTTTGCACAAACTGAAAATTGAACGTTCTAATTTAACCTTTCTTTTTTGCCTGCATGTAGATTTGGAACATATTCTTTGGAGGACGTTACATTATTCTCCTGATGGGATTCTTCTCAATGTACACGGGTCTAATTTACAATGACTTCTTTTCCAAATCTATAAATTTATTTGGATCATCGTGGTATAATAATCAAACTACGACTTCTCTACTAACCCAGAAGGAATTCATGTTGGATCCTAGAAAGGCTTATCTCAAAACTCCGTATCCGCTTGGAATGGATCCCGTTTGGCAGGTTCGTTATAATTCAACTTTTAATTAATCAATTCAGTAATGACACAATGACAGAACTCGTGGCTGCTCATATTAGTAGAACGATGAACGATCAAATAATTGATTTAACAATGATTATTTTTCCTTGACAGCTGGCAGAAAACAAGATTCAATTTCTGAATGCTTATAAAATGAAAGTCTCTATTATCATTGGCGTCGTTCACATGCTTTTTGGACTTTCGATGAGTCTATGGAATCATATGTTTTTTCGCCGAAGAATTGACATCATTTGCCAATTCATTCCTCAAGTCATATTCATGGTCTTCCTTTTCTTTTACCTCTGTCTCCTTGTGTTCCACAAATGGGTTGCTTATAATGCGGATGGACGTAAGAGAATTTTACAATTATAATTTAATGGTGGATTTAGTAGGTAGCAGAGATAAAATAAAATTCTTTTCAATTTATTTTCACATTATAGACATCGCTGCTGGACCACATTGTGCGCCGTCGGTCCTTATTTTGTTCATCAATATGGTCTTATTCAAAACAACAGAGAAAGTTGGAGATTGTGAGCCGTACATGTGTGAGTTTTATTTCTAACTTTTCTGATTGTACAGAGCAAGGTAGCACGCTCGCACCGTCGTGCGAATTTTAAGCGACGTCATTTTGTAATTTCCTTTTAATATTTTAATTTCTAGACGGAGGCCAAGAGGGATTCCAAAAGTTTCTACTCATCATTGCCCTCATGTGCATTCCATGGTTATTATTTGGAAAACCATATTTGATTCGGAAACAAAGGATGTTAGCCCATGAGAAGGTATTTTTGTAGTAGTTTAGTAAAATACCTTCAACACATGCTAATTTCTTTCTATGCATCGTTCTTTCTTGTTTCTTTTATTAGATGAACAACGTTATGACGGAAGGAATGATTGATGGTGATCAAACTCAAATTCAAATGAGTGAACCCGTCGTTGACCCAGATGAGCATGAAGAATTCTCTGAAATTATGATCCATCAAGGAATTCATACGATTGAGTACATTTTAGGATGTGTGTCCAATACTGCATCTTATTTACGACTTTGGGCTCTTAGTCTTGCTCATGCCCGTAAGTGAAAAAAAATACAATTTTTCGGGGAGGTAGGATTTAGGTTTTTTACCTGAACGAATGTGACATATTATCTTATCAGAGAATATCATTCGGATTTCTACCAAGATCTGCCAGACAAGTTCGCAGATATGTTATTCGACAAAAAAATATTTATCCGATAGCCTCGTGCTCAAATTCTGATTTTATATTTGTATTTTGTATTTGTATATTGAATTTAATTGTTTGCCGTTTTCAGAACTATCCGAAGTTTTATGGGGTATGGTAATGAGAATTGGCCTGGCACAAAGTGAATGGTACGGAGGAATTGTCCTCTACGCAATTTTTGCGGCTTGGGCAACATTGACAATATTTATTCTGGTTCTCATGGAAGGACTCTCTGCTTTCCTCCACACACTTCGTCTTCATTGGTAAAATCCTTTTATTACTTTCATTCAAATTAATTTTATTGTGAATAATCAACTAACTATTGTTGTACTTAAATTGTATTGCAGGGTTGAGTTCCAGAATAAATTCTACCTAGGCGCGGGGTATCCGTTTGCGCCATTCTCCTTTGAAGCCATTCTTGACGCGGCTGGAAATCTTGAAGAGTAGACTTCTCCGAGGTCCTTATTCCAGGAGTATTCAAGTTACGTGTAGCTTGTAGCATGACAAATAGATCAAATAATCAAAACAAGTGTCTCAAAAGTGCAGTATCTTGAATAGTTGAAAAATAGGAGTTTTAGGAATTAATTGACGTCTGTGGTCCACGATATTATGTAATGTATTAACTAATTTAGGCACTCGTTTGAGTTCACCATGAATGAAGACACAGATGGAATGGTTCAAAAATTACACTGGTTACTTTTGATCTGAAAATGAAAGCTAATTAATTAATTAATTAATTATACATACAATTAATTACGATGCCGGATATTTATTATCAGTTAGACGATTCAAGTTAGTCTCAACTACAAGTATTCCAAAAGAGAGTTTAAAGTTTAAACTCACAGGGGTTTAGGTTTAGACAAATATGAACGTGTATACAATTTTTGTTTACAGTTTGTCCTGATTGACAGTTTACCTTTACATGACTCAATCAAAATAATGCAATGCCAAAGAACTTCGACTTGTCGGGTTTGTAAGTAAAAATGTGAATCGAAGCAATGTTTCTCCATGACCAACTTTAAATAATTTTGACGGAACGGGGCTTGGCGAAATTTTCCATTACAATGAAACCAGTGGGAGTAGTACAACCCAACACAATGCACAAATACGAGCAAGTGACATATTTCTAGAATTTGAACGATCTAATTATACATACGATTGGCATTCCTTCCTCAGAACGACTGCCGCATTTTCACAAAAATATTACGGTTTTCCAACATGTATTTACAGTATTGAGGTTCCGATCTAAAACGTCAATTCCGAACTATTTCTACAATTATATTCACTTTTAAGACTTAAACTTTGGATTCCCACTGTGACTACGCCGTTTTCAATTTTAACGCACTAGTAGGACGTCTCTCAAGTGCATTGTGCTGCGTTGAAGTTAATGTGATCTGAACGAACACGAACTTACTTTTCGATATTTTTTAGCAATTTTACAAGTTTTTTTTAAACTTATGCATCCAGTAAATGATTGTATTATGTATGCAAATTTTTAGTTTAATTTAAGAACATGGACATACGGAGAGTCTGAGCGAAAACTTAAGTGTTATGATATGATGTATACTCGTACTCTTGGTCTCATTAGCCCGACGTTATCTTAGTTCAATCAGATTTTCTGATTCGCAATTGTTAATTATAAATGTGACAACCAAACAATACAAAATTCAATTCAAATTCAAAGTCATGTGACTCAATGGTGCGTACTTTTGGGAAGTCATTAAATCAATATGAGTGAAATGAGTAAAGCAAATAAGCAATAAACAATCAGAGTAAGTGAATAAATATTCTGTATTTGTCAGTTTTTTTAAATCATTTTCAATCTGCACAAAAAATTAATCTTAATATCAAAATGCACAGAAAAATAACCCAGATTTAAAAATGCACAGAGAATTAATCTCAATCTCGAGATGCACTGAAAATGATACGGCCAGAGCGTAACAACTTATAAGTTGCACCTCGCCTATCTTCGCTTCGAGTGCTTACACGAGCACGAGTTCGTTCCAGTTCCATCTTGCTGATGGCTTCTTGTGCAGCTAACTTCACCATATCAACATGTCCTCCGGTCTGCCAGACTTTGTTCTTGAATGCCAAAATGGCAGCAGCGCGGGTACTTCCAGCGTGGAAATTGGAAAATTTAAGATGATATCTGAAGCTACCTGCAACCAGCGTTTGTTCCTTCTTGCGACTCGGGCAAGCCGGGAACGGGCAACAGTAACGTGGCTGGTTAGATGGCGCGTGGCTCGGACCTGTTTGTTGAGTCTTCTTCGTCTTGCGGTTGACACCCTTCCTACGTCTTGGGACTCTCTTTGCGTTCTTGTGACCTGTATGTAATTCGAAGCAGCAATTATACGTATAAGGTGTAAATCTGATGGAGGGATCCCACATCCAAATCATCCAATATGTAACTCTGCCCAGCATTCGCCTGTCGCCGCTAAGGCATAAGTAAAAAATCGTCTCGTAATTAAGTCCAGTATGTAATAGACGAACTCGAATACCACAGACTGAGATACAGATAACTGAGATTGGAGAAAAATTCCATAATCATAATCCGAAATTCGAAATGATCAGAATCGGAATCCGATAATTGGAATTGAAATTATCAAATAATCGGTATTGGAATCGGAAATCAGAATCGTAATTCTAAAATAACCGGAATCGGAATCGATATTCATACTTCTTTTAGCCTTTCCGAATCCGATTCCAACTCGGCTGTGACGCACTGTCAATGTAGTCCAATGGGGTAATTTGGTGGGAATATTTGGTTTATTTTTTTGGAATCGCGTCTCAGGCAAACGTTCAGACTCTTAAGTAAACAAAACCGTTTCAAGATTCCTAGTTATCTTCTGTTATCGATTTAGTTCAGTACATTTTCAAATCATTTCTTCAGAGCTGGTAATCGGAATTGGAATCGTAATCGTAATCGAAAAATAGGAATTCGAATCGAAATCCAAATTCGAAGTAATCGAAATCGGAAATCGGAATCGAAATTTCACAAAATGAAATCAATATCGGAATCCGAAAAATTTGAGAATCGAAATAATCGCAATTGGAATCAGAAAAAAAAATGGATAAATTACCAGTCCTGTCCCCTGCGCCTGATTTACGGTAGGTCTAGGTGTAGGCCTAGACCACTTGAGGGTGTCAAATACACCTTAATATTATTAGAAGTTGACCCTCTGGTGGGTCTAAATACCTAAAAATCGGCACTCGGTGAGGATTTCTTGGAATAAATAAATAAATTTGTATAAAAACAGCAAGAATCCCATGACATTGACTTTTTTGTCACGTAAAGACAACTTCTACAAGCAACTTATGTTAAACATACGGATAAATTTCGCTCTCTGGCGCCCGGGCGTACACCCCAAACAATTCTTCGATCCCACACACCCCTCCCCTTGAATTCGGCCCTTTTTATCTCTGGTCTAACGTACAATCTTACTGACTACAAGAAAAAGATCTTCCTCCAAGGGCAGGTGGTACATAAGATGGCGATCGGCGATCCCCGTGCTCCGAGTGACTGAGTCCGTCAACATCTTAGCCGGTTGTTTTTAAATTAGTTTAAAAATTCAATTTTACTCACCAGTCTCCTTCAGAGTGCCTATGTTGTTGACACCCTCGACCTCAGTTGGAGTAGCTTCAGCACCAGTATCCTCCTCAGCCATGGCAGCGTCACAGACGACAGGAGCGACAGGAGCAGCAGATGTGTCCATGGAACCACCCAACGAGGGTTTCAGCTTCAAATAAGGCACCTCCTCGTACCCTGGATGAATTTTATCCAAACCTTCCAAACTTGGTTCCTCGTCTTCACTTGAAACCGAAGCGATCCCGTGCGGAATTGTATTCATGCCAGAATTAAACCCTAAAACAGAAGCGTCCGAAAGCGAGCCAAATCCGGTGTCTGAATCTGGTTCCATGCTGCGACCCTGGCGTGCAGTCAGAGCTGATAAATAGAAAAAATTTAAATCGAATTTCAATTAATAATCAAGACAAGATAACACACAACACAGTTTAAACAAGAAAAGCCACGGGGTTGACTACCTTGATTCCTGCCAGCATTAACAAGTGCCGTCTCCTCTCCCGAGGAATCATCTCCACTAAGAAGGATAATACCCCTATCTGGGGATCTTGCTCCATTTGAGAAGCAAGTCAATCTTGAACTGGAAGCTCTTGGAACATTTTCTTCTTCTTCAGAACTGGACAGAACTACATCATCCTGAAGAATGGACTTCCCACCAACTCTGTCAGGACCAAACTCGTAAACCGTATCTACGCGTAAAATAATTATTAGCACAGAGCGACTATACAACTGCCAAGATAATTTATAAATAAATCGGTTGTACCATAGCGGATGAGGGGAGTTTTGCCTCGGTCTAATTTCGAAGGACCGTAATCCGTGATCACAAGAAGGTAAGCCGAATTCTGAATCACCAATGTCTTTTTCTGTCCGAATTAAAAAAATGTCAACGATAAATTAGAACTTTAGCTTTTAGCATAACGATAATTGCTAGTACAAATAAACCAAACATAATTACTACTACAAAACAAACAATAAGTTGAAGTGTGTAGTTGCAGTTCTACTCGATGTTCTGGCCACTGGCCATAATATATGATGATGATACGATACTACTGTTACAATTAAGTTTATGTTATTATGAAATACATGCAACTCATTTATTGAGAGTAGAGATTGAGGGTTACTTGCAATTTTCCAGTCAAATGTTTTGGTATTAACCAAACCTTGACCTTAACCTGAATAACGTAGAGTGAGGCTACCGGGCTTCGGACAACTACTATACTATACTACATACTACTAATAGTTGTCTGACAGTATGTGCTCCAGATTTCACGAATCCCAAAGATCAGACAAATAATTTTTTTATCGTACACGTACGAGGTCGGGTTTTTGAAAATTTCTATGTGGTCCCCTTGCAGGGAACATCACCTATTATATTCACCTTTACTAACGCCTACACCAATTTCGAATGTTTTGGTCAATCCTTACCACACCCGTCCCTTGATTCCTTTATAGACAGTCATCCCATCCCCTCCCAAGTCTAAGTTTTGGTCTTTGGGGTAACTAAAATGTTAATGTCATACCCTTAGAGAGGTCAACGAAGCGTAGAAAGGATGCATTATTCAGCTCATCAGTGTTGAAACTAAATTACTTGACTTAGAAAGACAATGTCGTGTGAACTGAGTGGCTCTAATTGTGAGAGTGGCGCTCGTGAACTTATACAGTCGAGTCGAACGTCATAATTCAAAACTACATTTCTAAAGAAATCTACAAATCCTCCGTCAAAGACCATCAATCTTTAAATATAAGTTATTTAGAATCCCGTTCGGGTTATGGAAGGTCACACAACGGGTAGAAAAAGAGTAAGAGAGATGAAACAGTCAAACAGTGGTAAAGTTATTCACAGGTACCTTATTCACCAGTTTGCCACCAGTTCGTCATTCATAATTATCTCTCGTCTATTCGACAAAAAGGGATTATAGGAAAGTTACCCGGTTCAATAGCATATAAGCCATG
The DNA here is from genome assembly GCA_034694305.1 of Protaphorura glebata. NCBI lineage: Eukaryota > Metazoa > Arthropoda > Collembola > Poduromorpha > Onychiuridae > Protaphorura > Protaphorura glebata. The sequence continues at coordinate 9,848 of JAQFYE010001394.1, read as the reverse complement.
TGACGCATAGCACATCACTGTGTAGCCATTTGGCCTGTACATTACAGAGATCCGGAGAAACTCACTTCAAGATTTAATACGCTTGCAGCTTTGTTTTGATTTCCACGGGGGTGGGGGGTTAGGTATTATTTAAAGTGAATTTTTTGTTATTTTTAAAAAACTGAACATGAAAAAATTAAAGCAACGATGTTAAAGCTTAAAGTTTTGCTGTAATGTTAAAGTGTAAGGCATGCAGGATTTCAGAAGTACTCGCCAGACCTCGGCGATATTTGCTTAAACTATAAGCATAGGGCTCCGCGGATTTCCACATCCTCCAACATGATTTCAGAAATTATGTTGGTTGATCAATTGATTTATTTTATTTGTTTTTTAATACATGTGTTCACAAATTATTCCTAAGAATTATTGCTGATTTCGCGCGCTGAGACAGAATATCTGGTTGGGGTAAGGCAGAGAGTACGCACGAAATCCCACAACGTTAGGTTAGGTTGGTTTGAGTTAGGTTCTTAGGTTGTGGGACTTAGAAAAATTTCGTGCGTACCCTGTGCCTTACTCCAACCAAAAAGATGCTACCAATGTTACAACATATTTAAAAAAAAAATTGCCTCCGGCCACCGACGGCAGCTCCCCGGTAACACCGCGCCGCAATCGGCGGACGCTGAGGAGATTCTTTCTTTCCCGTTGTTATGACTTTATGAGGAGAAAATTCTAATTTTAGCTGACAGATTTTGCATCCCTGTGATTGCTACCGGCTTGCTTAAATCACATTTCTGAATTAAAAATTAATCCCAGCCAAACGCATGAACGCAAATCCTTCAAATTCAGGTTTGATGCGTGAGTACTTCTTAAGCAGTCGCAACAAAATCAAAATGTGATTTGATTGCTTGTCATGACAATGATATTCTAGTGAAGATGATATCACTTTTGTGCTGATATCACCTCTTTGCTATTAGATTAGTTACTCACGGCGTAAGGACCCATCCTTGGGATGTTTGTGTACGATTGGAAATAAATAAATAAAATAAATAAATAAAATAGGTACTACAATTTGAAGTAAAAATTAATTAACCCCCACAAGTAAAGGATGAAACACATCAAATATCCTGTTTTACGTAGGAAGGACGCTCTAAAACTACCAACGGACAAAATGTTCGTCTCTCGTCCCCCATAACAATTAGTTTTAATCGTTTATGAAATAAAATAAGACAAAAAGACTTACGACTCCAATGCTGTGAATATGTGACCATGGTCCACCCTCCCCGTCGTTCGTCTTCAGTGACGGCATATTTCTTTGTTCTGGAGTCGTCGTCGTGGTCCTTGATCCTCTTGGTCCTTGTGATTGTGTCCGACCGAATGAGAGGAAAAGTGGACGCGCGTGAGGTTTGAAGAAAGTCCGCACTGCACTGTCATAGGGGCGGGGAAAGCTGGAATTGACGCCAGATTCCTCCTCCTTCCGGTCCGAGCCGAGCCAATCACAATCCACCAAGAAAATGAGAAAGTGGCTATTGGCTATCGCAATGAAGGTAGGGGGGCAGTCCACCACCCTCACCCCCAATTTTTACTTCCACCCGCTCCGCTCAACCTCATTCATTCCTCACTCGCACTCTGGACTGGACGGACGAAGAACCAAGTTTGGACGACGACGCGACGAGACGGACAAGTACGACTCAAGGAAGAACAAAGAAAAAGATGGAATTGCGGACGAGGGACTCGGACTACGGAATTTCACCAGTGACTGTGGTTGACCAGGTTTTATCTTCTTTTTCTAAAGACCTTTACTTTATTTCAGCAAATATTTTTTTTAAATCAAATCTTTATTCAGTTTCCCATTATTTGCCCACAAGACAATGCCAGTGCGCAATGCGATAATTATAGTACATATAATTCCGACATGACAGCTCGAACATTCTTACATTCACATTCACATTGTCATTTTTTAAAAGTTGCATATTGAGCTTTCATGTCAGATATCAGCATATCAGCTTTCAGGTCAGTACTCAACAACTTGGAAAATGTAACTTGTCAGAAAAGAGGTTTGAGTTGGTAGTAGGGCTTCTAAACCGGTTTTGATTTCAGGTTTACGGTTTTCGGGTTTTTCTTCGGTTTTGTGGTTCCGGTTAACCGGTTTTTCACCGAAAATTGAATATATCTTTAATTTCAGTCAAATTGAGAACACGGTACAAAAATGGTAGCAATTGTCAATAGTGGTAAATATAGAAATGGTTTATTACGTAAATCCGCAAAAATTCAATGTTCAATACAACACCAACAAAGTGTAAGTTCAATTGTTTTTGAAATTCCATAAGCCATAAGCAAGGAATTAGGAAATGTCTAAATATTCATTTACACTGTGTCCCGAAAGTATTTATTCGAATATTCCAAATATTTGACCGGAACTTTTCCAAACGAAGCCCATGTGTTCGTCGTCGGCTCCGTCATTTCTGCTTGATATTAGCTTAGCTCACCACTATACTAGCATATTCCACAAATGAACTGGTCGCTTCAACTTTTGCTGACCATGACTGACAGGAATATAGACGAGGTGGTCTCCGGGGTTCTCTTTCGTTGGAAAATGATTTTGAAACTACTGACACCCGTTCTAAACCCCCATCTTTAGATGCTCATCGAATACGACTTGCGCTTCTGCCTCATTATGTTCCGATTCACATTTTGGGTCTTCTGGACTCTCATTAAGCATTTATATATACCTATATATATATATTTCGTTCGTTCAACAGTGAACTGTGTCATTTACTCAATGTGGTCTCTACTCTACCCTATTTCTTCTCCGAGAATGGACTCGTAGCATATAGGGAAAATACGTATATCAGCAGGCCATTCTTTTGAATTTCGTCTATTACGAAGACCCGAACACAAAGTCAGACAGGACACGAGGGTTTGTTATAAAGGTCCGCAGTATGCCCGGAATCGTATTTCCTGATTTGTCAGATAGGTATTTAGGATTTAGATGCCACGGTATGGATATGAGCCGACGTTCCATCCCGTCCCATTAAAACAAGTGTAATGTATGTACTAATATGTCTGTTATTATGAATTTTGTCGTAGTAAATTCATATTTAAAAATTGATGAAAACCGGTTTTAATAGAAGTAGAAACCGGTTTTTCGGTTAACCGAAAACCGAAAAAAAAACCGTGTTAAAACCGGTTTAAAAGCCCTAGTTGGTAGTAAGTAGGTTTGGGTCGGTAGGTGGTATCCAAAGCGAACGTACAGTAAGTTAGCTTTTCTGAAATCGAGATTCATAATTGATTTTTTTATTCTTTATTAACGTGTGATTCGTTATGATCATCATCATCGTCACATCGCCCTGTCGATGATGACGACGTGCGTGGTAATGGTAACATTACATTTTACAAGTTTAAGACAAGGGCGAGTATTTATTATTTATTTAATCGGAATTTAACGTTGTAGAAGAAACTAATTCGCCTGAATTGTTTGGACAAATTCTAGCGTCCGAAGTCCGAGGAAATCACTATCACTGGCTGTCACTGCGTGTTTACCTGGTACATGTGTTGATTTTACATTCATGACTATATAAACACTCGGTGATAGCTCTTGACTGAGGTAATCGTCAGTAATCCAGATCAATATTAATCGTCAGTAATCCAGATCAATATCAACCCGCCTGGGTCATCGTCAGCGTTATCATTTTCTCGAGGTTGTACAACCGTAAGTGTAGTGTTCTCTTCTCATATTTATTGTGGTTTGTGGTTGATGGAAAGTCAACAAACTAGTTCAGATGCTTCTCGCTGGACCGGCTGAATTGTTGAATACCCTTGATTCTCCTTAAATCTTTCTTGAGAATCGTTTGTTCTCTTTAGTTTGTTCCGTCTGCGTCTCAAGAACTGTCCGTGACCGACTGTACCGCATGACATTCAAATGAACGCATCAATTTGAGGGATTCTCAATGGAAAATCTGTCTGGGTTGACTTTCCATTGATAAATACTCTAATGAATTTACTTTCCCTAAGAAAGGCAATAACAAGATAATATAATGATAAACAAGACTTCGAGGTTGGAATGTAGAATATCACATAAGAATTGAAACGCATGAAATCATAGAATTTTTCTTCTGCTTCTTTATCCACGTACTGCAGTGATTGTTTCTATTCGTTACGTAGGAATGAAGAACCCTTCATGACTCCTGTCTGACTGTTATGACGAATGTGCTAAAAAGACTTCAGGACTAAAAACAACACCATCCATGGTGAAAAGCTTAACGTCCTGGCGATGAAACCGTGGTAAGTTTTTCAAATTCAATACATATCGAAGTCGAAGGGATAATCAACTTCATTGTTTACACACGGGTGGTGTGGTGGTTATACTCTTTCTGTACTTGTTAACTATCCGAGTTGTGGGATGGCAGAATTAAGACATGGCACATGTTTTGTCAAATGTTGGCTTACCGTCTATTTCTACGAGGGAGAAAGAGAAAGCTCTAACCCTGCTTTGCAGCAGGTTCATATTTCATCTCATTATAACTTCATTGTTCATACTAGACACAGAAGGAGAAGGAACGGACGCTACAGCACACGATAGTGATACTGGTACTGGTAAGAGGACCAATGGATGGAAAGAGCCAAGGTTTGGATGCTCGCTGTAGGTTTTGGTTTTATCTTATCCAGTACGACATAAAATGTAAAGTCTTATTCTTAAATGGTACATCCCTGGTTATTTTAGAAAACGGACGGATTCAGAACAGGGTTGGAGTTTGTGAGTCGACTTAACTGGAGAAATACTAATTTTACCCGAAGAGATCACCTGCAAATACCGTTTGTTTGTCTAGTGCGTGTGTTGACTTTCATGACTAGTCACTCAAACGGCTCATTGCTCGATGATAAATTCGTCATTTTCGTCTTTTCGAATTCTCGATCGGATCCTTATGGCTGTTTTGAGGTAAGCATATCCTTATTAGCACACCGTAATATTTATATTTCAAAATATTAAATTAGATCTTTGAAACCAAACGAATTAGTAAAATTCGACCAAGTCACAAGTCCAGGTCCAGATGCATGCAGAAATATTAACTCTTTGAACCTCTGGGAGCAAAACCTGGCTTTAACGTTGTTTGTAAATAGCTGTAGTGTTTGGGAAGTCAGTTGATCCATTGGTAATGTCGATTTCCTGTATTCATTTTCATTCTATGAGTTTTTCTTTTCAGTTTTTGTTTATCTGATTTACGGGGTCTCCTTAGTCATTAAGTCCACTGGTTTCGCATTTGACTACTAACTACTAATTTTGTTTAGCGTTTTGTTTCCTTCCCTGTTTGAGACAGATGTCACCGATCCCTTATGCTTTCTCTTTTTATTAATCTCGAATAAAAACCAATACCCAGTACCCTAGTTAACTACCGGCCCCCGTAATAGAAGACCAAGACTGGATATATACATTAAAATAAATCCCTGTATCCATAATTTTCGGATGATTATCAATTATCATGGTCCATTGGTCTATAATTGGCTCTTTGCTCCTTGAGTAGTTGAATTTAGGTCTCTAGTAAGAATGAAGATTGGGTAAGGATAAAATGGTCATTAAGCAATCATATTGAGAAAAGCCACACCATAAATAAAATAATCGTAAGTCAGGGCAGGGCGTACTTCTGTTTTAACTTTTAATAAGTAAAATAGTAGTTTAATAATATTTAATTTTAATGGAGCGTTAAATGTTCCCAACCCTTGACGATTCGTTAAAGTAGACATGGTATAATTGTTGTTTTAAAGAAGTTCGTCGGTATTCGAGTTCTTTTACCACTACTAGGGTTATCTTTCCTAGGCGATAGTGCATCCTATAGTCAATTATTGAGATTGCCAATCAATCAGTACATTTTGTTAGAATTAGATTGTTTCAAAACTATTTCACATGTTACAAATAGTGTTTGACAGAGTGAGCGCGAGCGCTCGCATACTAATTTCAATCCTTAAATTCCTTAGCGATTACAAAGAATTTCTTACGTTATAACGTATGTCTAAAGTTGTTCAGTAGGACGATGGGCATGCATGAGGGATGATGTCTTTTGCATGCATGCAATGTAACGTAACTCTGTTGAAAATACCGTCTGCTGACTGCTGTCTGTTTAGGTTGGAAGGCATGCCTTACGGGTAGAACATCGGCAAATCCGGATTTAAGGGGCGGTTTAAAAAAAACAAGCAAGAATTAATAGGTAGATTTTTCTTGTAGCCTAAATCAACTTCCGATCCGACAGAAGTCGATTTCGTTTGTTTCCCGATTATCGACTCTGTTTTATATTCGTTTATTGTCTTGCAATAAGATATGCATAGGGTTAGCGGATAATAAGAGACGAACTAGCATGCACTCATACTGAACAGGACAGCGAAGATTTTTCTTATTTTTTGCTTTTGCATTTTTAATCAATTCCTTAGCCCTTCATTAAATACTAGGAATGGTGCTCTGGTGTTAAGATATATTAATTTTTGCCAAAAGGAGAAAGACCATCCCCTGAAATAATCCTTTCTACGCCTGTTGCTCTTTGCTGTCGAAAAAAGGCAAGCCAGTCTGTTTTTTTTTGTGTAATTTTCTTTCTTTGCTATACTGAAAACTGAATAGTAGTGGTGGGAATGACTGTCCCGTTTGCGTTTGGTTCCGTTCACCCCATCATCACGACATCACATCTGCTGCGTGTTCTTACTCTCATGCTCTGCTCTGTTATTTTCTACTATTCAACTCATTTACCACTTATTTAGTTTCATATATTAAAGTAGTGCCTTGTCCAACCTCTCTTATTCATCCCTTGAGCAAGAAAAGTCAGCTTTTTTTTTACTTTGAACGAACAACAATAGTTCCACTCTAAAAATGCAACAGTTTTAACTCAGAGCTCTAGCTCGAGGCAGCATAAGTGAGACGATGCTTGCTTGCCTGTCTGCTTGAGCCCGAAGTCCATTTTTACGGCCAATTTTCATTATTTTACAGTCAAAACCCGTTGAGTTTGTGTAACAAATAATACTCAAGGGAAATAATCACATTTAGAGTTAAGTGTACTAGAGATCTAGTAGAAATAGAAAGAATTTCAAAGCGGTCGAGGTGATTCAGTTTTAGCGTCTTACGTCAGTCAGGTCGTAAAAGTCTGATAGTTTCTTTTTCTTTGTTACGATTTTAGTGCGTAGTGATTTATTTATTACTCATTCTCATTGTTTTTATTTTTATTATAATTTAATCTGTTAAGCGAGAACTGTCAAAAGTCAAAAATTAAATTTAAGTCTGGATTGGATCATAAGTGCGCATTATACTCATACAATACATGCATGGTTCCAACCGAAAAAGGGTTGATGTGTTTCTGTTATTTTTTATATATGATGTGAATAATTTTGATACCAAGTGGGAACAGTATGGTGAACATAACGTGAAATGACACATGTCTGCCTGGCGTTAGTTGAGTTTATAATGTTTAGTTGGTAGACTTTTACATTTACAAAACAACAGCATGATCAATGATGCAAAACGAGGACGGTCTTCCTGTTGAGTCTTCGCTGCCTTCCGGTCGCGTAAATGCAAGTACGTACATGGTAGATGTACCATTACATTACATTCACAGTAGAGAGTTTGATATTGAGATAATAATAACATACATACTTGTCGTGGTCGTAGTGGTTTGGTTTAGTTTAGTTACTTTTCCAAATTGTGTAATGTGGAGTAAAATTGAACTCATTTTACAATAACGCATATTTTATGTTCATGTCGCAGGCAACAAATCAAATCAGGGAATGTGTCACCCCTTTTTAAATAGTAAATATCTGAAAAATCTGAATAGTAGGAATCTGCAAAGATCACATGTACCGTTGAATTCGTCTGCATTCGTCTGCATTTTTGATATATTCTAGTCCTTCACCTGCTGAACAACTTCTGTGAAGGTTCTTCCCCGATAAGTCTAACCGTTTAGCCGCTAGAAATTCATCGACCGAACGCACTTAGTTATATAATATGATGAATCCGTGACGCATTCATGACAAATCATTAAGGTGCATTTGGCCCATATATTTTTATGTCTAGCGGTTAAGGAATTTCTGGGTAGAACCTTCTCGAAAGTTATTCTGAAGGTCAAGGGCTACAGCATATTACATGCAAATGCAGACAATTCCAAGTGCATACACAGTTGCCGTAAGGACGGGGTGCTTATAATTCTATATTTTCTAAATTCCACCGGGAGAGGAATTTCACGACCTTCATTTCATTTGTTCTTTGCTTTAGTTTTACTTCGTGAGCATTTGACTTTGATTTGTTACCTGCTACACATGAACGGCTAGGCAGAAGAATGTATTTATTTAACGCAAATACCACTTGTTTTCATAAGCCCAGTAACGCTTGTAACGTGAGATAAGCTAGCACTTGACTTTGGCTTATTTAAAGTGGACATGATTTTCCTTCATGGTGTAGTCTATTAAATGAAGTGATTTTGGGTGAAACCGTACAAAATTTAATTTACATGGCTTGTTTTTAGTAAGACGTCAATGGGCCCTTCATGAAGACGAAGCACTCGCACACAGACTTCAAGATGAAGAAAGTAAGTTTTGGCTGGCAAAGTATATTATGTTTTATCCGACATGATAATAAAATAGCCTTTGTCTTATTTATTTTGCTTTGTTGTAGTTTCTCAGCACTATTGTGGAAATCGAACACGGAATGCTACTGTCAGGGAGGACGTCCCAAAGGCCCGAGAGGAACAACGGAGAGAGGAGCAGGAGGCCCTTGAAATGCGATTCAAGCAACTCAATCTTCTTCAACAACAGTAAGTGTCTCTCATATCACATTTTCAAAATTTTGTATAAATTTTTACATTCTTGGAAGATATTTTAGTTTTCATATTTACGCTCGTTTCTATTTTAGGGCTGAAGAGGACGGAAGAATTGCGAGATTATTGCTGGAACGAGAGGAGGCGGAGTCTGCCTTAAAGAGAGCTGTCGCAGAAGCGGTTTTGAGCTCTGCTTCCGATGGCGACCTTGATTTCGATATTTTGGACCGCCCATCCATGCAAGAATCCGATGAAGCTGTCACATCAGCAGCAGCGAGTGGAATAGAAAGCTTATTACTTCTTCGTGGAGCTGCTGGTTCGCCTGATGAACTATTAGAAGGCGCAGTTGGATTGAGTCCAAGATCTCCTAAACCTGGCGACACTTTTATGGCAACAACTGCAGGGCATTTTCAAGATCCAAGATTTGTCCAAGAGGAGAGTGATGCGGTAAGTTGATATTTTTGTGAAATTATGGGAAGTTTTTCAGTGAGAGAATTAGTGAAGTAATTTTTGACATGACATCGAAGGAGACGTCAAACATTGGAGAAGCGCCTTGCGATAACTGGGTGTCTGTCTAGTGCATGTGTATATTTTTCCATGACTAGATATTCACTCGGTCATTGCTTGTTGACAAATTCATCGACCGAATTCATCATAATTTTTAGCATGGACTTTGATTACCACACCGCGCACCGGTCTCTGTCCGAAGAAGAAACAACTTATGGAAAAATTAAAAATTCTTGCAAAGCTGTGTTACTCTCACTCAGCGTAGAACTAACGAGGGAACTACCCCAACAACGAAAATCCGATTTTGTCCGAATATTTTTTTTCGAAAGCACTTCCCCCCAAACTACTAGAAAAAAAATACTTAGTTTCGACGGGCCTCTGGAGGTCTCCCAGAAAAGTTTGTAGTTTTTTGACAATCAAGACGCCAAAATCCTTATGGGCCTTAACCCACAAAAAAATACATTTCAAAGGGGGGACCTCAGGATTTTTTCCAAAAATCTTAAATTTTCACAAGTACTTATAATTGAAGCTAAATAAGGTTGAAAGTGTACAGGGTGCCCCTAGTAGTAGGGAATACTG
>JAQFYE010001393.1:0-23348 GCA_034694305.1 Protaphorura glebata | reverse complement strand
ATCAACGCTATCTCAAAATTTGCTTAAAAATATAAAAAAATAAACCTCGGTGGATTTTTTGGAAAAATTGTACCATCATCGACTGGGTTTTAATTTAAAATTCAAAAAATTCCCAAAAATACTTGTAATACCCTGCTCTGCTGACATTTAAAAAAAATCTAACCAATAAAACTACAAAAACTCAATCAATGTAATGCGCTGTAAAGTAAAATTCTCAACTTTACAAACATTTATTCTAAAATGTAAAAAAAACCGCGTTTGCACACCATGCAATGTATGCAACTGAATGTACATAAAAATAAAAATAATTGCAATTTGAGTGATCAATATCATTTTAAAGGAAACTGCCGAGCAGATTGTAATTTATGATTGTTTTGATAATTTGAACTATGGAATTTTAAAATTCACGCCCTGTGTCTGAATAACACACCCATCATTATGCATGCGTGTGGCATGTATGTACATAGAAAAAAACACTACACGTACTTAACCAAGAAAATAGATCGGATTATCAATATTTTACGAATAAAACCAATCAATGTCAATTTCATTAAAGAATTGTGAAACAAATTATTGACGAGACGCGGGTCTGTCTAGACAAAAATATTTTTTTAAAACCATCCCGACCGAATCTACAAGGGAAGTAATTAAAAATTACGGACATGACTGGTCACATTTTAAATATCTGAATCAACGACTGCTAATACAGGAATATTGCATAGAATCATAAATAATTGACAAAATTCACTCCCTGGTTCTAAATAAAAATCGTTTTTATTAGACCACCATGCATGTACATGAGCATAATATGCAAACAAAATGGTTGACTAGGACGGATAAGAAATATTTTGAAATGATACCTTAATCCAACGGCCTCATCGGAACTGGTTGGGAGTGGTTGAAGTACAAAATAAAGGAGAGACATGCTCTCAGGTCACAGGTCACGATCACTTCCACTTGTCAATTTTCAAAAGTTCTTTAGGAAAGTCGTTGACTCTTAAAGAATTGAATTAGAGTCTAGTTCCTTCCATTCCTTCCATTCGACAATTCCCGCACCTTCCGCTCACGACGTTCAGATGGGACAAACGACTCAATCTCCTCAGGAGCCGTCCATCCATTTCGTACTATACTAACCATCGACAACATTCCACAATTGGGTAGGTCAATACTCACCAAACAATTTGTAACTTTCACGCTGTGATCTTTACGAACATGGAACATTGTTAACCTAGCTATGTTCCAGAAAAGAAAACACACGACACAACACACGCATTATGCGAAGTTTGTATTCTTTTCGATTTAGCAGCATCGCATCTTTGAAATGTTGTAGCCCTGGGTCTACTGAACAACTTTTGTGAAGGCCATATCCCCAGAACTGGCAAGATTAAACTGTAAGAATTTTCTAATGGCTAAACTATTAGACTTCTTGGGGTAGGTGCTACACAGAAGTTGAAGTGTAGTTGAAGTTGCATGTTTGGGCACAACATATATATCAAAAATGCAACAATCGGGACACTTTCCGCCGTGAAGACTGTGCGGGTGTCCTTGATATAAACTGTAAATAAAAATCCTCGATTTGTGGATATTATGATTGTTCGTAATGTTGGGCACGAACAGTACATAAAAAGTTCGAATAATATAATTGTACGGAACGGCTTCAGAGATCAAACCACGTCTGTTAAAATTGTTTCCTACTACAAATTAGCAGTTATACAAGCCCGTATTTCTATTTAAAATAGACTCCCTGAGGCATTGCATAAAATAACAATTGAATTACACGAGGTACAAATGCTAAATGCTAAAAAACCGGTTTCTAATTGGCGCTGCACTAAGCAATGCGAATTATGCGGGCTCTTGTAGAGCATCTAATCTACCGTGACCCGGTTTTTATTTCAGACCAAACGATCGAGTCCAGGCGTCAAATCCGTCAATTACGGTAACTTGTCACTTGAACATGTAAAACCTCACACCATGCATACCACAATCAAGGGAGCCTTAAAAAACACGAGGTTTACATTTGTCTGAGAACCTTTCTAGATAATCCCGACTTTTACTTTTCACCTTCTATGCTTAAGCAGGAATTTCCACCACTTTTGTTTTCATGAATTTGTGAAGTGCCTAGAGGGGTAGGGAAATCGGATAACACGACGATATACTATTAATACTCAGAAGCTGATAAGACCGGAAGTGAATTCTGAAATTGCTTACTGAGCACCGTCCCTCGAAAGAATTCTAGCTTACGGGCCAGAGTAGTATAGTGTATGCTAGCTAGTCAGATTTGGACTTAATGAATATAATAAAGCCGTAATTACACTGGATACTGGAAACGATTTCACGTGAAACGAGCCTAGAAATGCATTTGTGAAACGTTTCAGAGGCCTTGTTTCTAGTGTAATGCAAAAGGCTGAAACGTTTCGAACGATTGCAGGCTCATTTCAGCGATTGCGGGGAATCATGCATGAAATCTGGCGATTTCATTTCAGTTATTTCAGCCATTTCAGTCAATCCGACTATGTGGCCTCCGACGTGAGATTCAAATTAATTCAGTTCTACTTTTCAATTCACCTCAGCTGATTCGGTCTGAAATCAGGTGTAACAGATTTCAAGGTAATTGCTGTATTTAGTTGAAATATTTCACGTGATTGCAGGGACGTATTTAGATTTAGAGTCATATCATAGCCCAGCCATTTCGAGCGATCGATTGTAGGTGTAATTACCATTTAAGAGTTGAAATGACCTGACATTACAATATTGTGTTTAAGAATTTTGACTTAATTTAAAATTCCAATACACCCGATCAGACACGAAAGTGGATAAATATTAGACCTCACCGATGTATTAATTATTATACATTTCGGATATATCAGATTTCCCAGATCCCATCAGAATCAGATTGTCGGAACCAGACAGACGTGGACTAACATAAATCAGAGTCTTCAGAGTACAGATTATACTACAAAATCGAATTACTAACTCTTAAATCCGAACTTTTTTTTTGTCAAATAATGTTTTCCAAAAATTAATGAAAACTCCAACTGGATGGAAGGAAGAGTCACTCTACCCCGTATTCAGACATACAATCCAAAGGAGGGGAAAATGAAGTTTGAATTTTAAAAATTCTGCCCGTCAAACACTACCGACACAACAACATGGATTTCAAAATTTTAAGTTCCAACTCATATTCAGTTCAGGATTCAGTTGCCATGGAAATTCTTTGTCGTCTTGTTATTTATCAAACAAAATTCGACGACCCGGACGATCCTGGAAAAAAATCATTAGGGGCGCGATAGTTTCCCCGGTAGGTTGTGTTCGAAAAATCAGTCCACTGCCAACTGCCAGATACCAGTCTCAAGACAAGAAACTGCGCCCAGCCAGATTTTGAAAGGAAGGTGAGTAATTTTTTGAAATTTTTATTTCTCTTTACGATAAACCCCTCCATAACGTACCCTTGGTATAACGTGTACGTGTAGCGACCATTCCTTTTAACGTACTAACTCAAATTGAACTAAATTCACACTGTCACACTTTTCACAAACTTCAGAAATGTTTAAATATGTATTTTATTCACTTAACCAGCAGAAGTTCGTTATAGAGTAGAGGGGGTTAACTATAATTGATCTGATTTAAGTAACTGTTAGTCGGGGTTCATCATACCGTAAATGACTGAATAAACCGCTGGTGTGTCGTGAGAAACTTTCAAAATCTCAAAGCACCATTCTAATACCTAAATAATTTTTTCCCTTAAAGCTTAAAGAAACCATGTACTAAAGAAATTTAAATTCAGTTACGTTAGAAATTTTTGGTTCTGTTCCTGTTTCCTGTCGTAATTTCAAAATATACATACAACTTTGATGGCGACGGCGAGACCCAAAAAGTCTTAATTTTCCGGATCCAACCGTTTGGCCACGATTTAATAAACACGTCTGAGTGTTTTGGGAGAAAGTAGGTTTTTTTTTATTTTAATAAGTGTATGACCACATTATTTTGTGAAATAGGAGTCAGTTTTTGTTCTGGATAACGAGGGAAGTGTCATGGCGGATAATTACGAAACCCCTCCTCCTTTAATACCTAATCCAACTAAATAAATAATCGTACTTTCCGTTGTTTTTGCTTTTTACGTATCTTATTATTTTTAATGTTATACCAGTTTTTCTAAAATTTGAGAAACACCAAAGGGTCTCTCTGTTCTCAATATTCTAGCATGTAGTATAAATACAGTCTATTATACAGTCTTTTTTCTAACTTGGTCTCAGAAACCGAACAAAAGATTATTTTTTCAAGCCCTCACTTATAAATTCCCTAAATTTTCAAATATTAAATTTCAACTCATATTCAGTTCAGGATCTAGTTTCCATGGAAATTCTTTTTCGTTTTGTTATTTTCCAAACAAAATTTGACGACCCGAACGATTCTCGAAGAAAATCATTAGGGGCGCGATAGTTTCCCCAGTCGGTTGTGTTTGAAAAATCAGTCCACTGTCAGATACCAGTCTCAAGAAACTGCGCCCAGCCAGATTTTGAAAGTGAGTAATCTTTTTGAAATTTTTATTTCTCTTTACGATAAACCCCTACATAACGTACCCTTGCTATAGCGTGTCTCGACCATTCCTTTTGACGTACTAGCTCAAATAGAACTAATTCACGCTCCCATCTTTCACAAACTTCAGAAATGTTTAAATATGTATTTTATTCACTTAACCAGCAGAAGTTCGTTATAGAGTAGAGTATTATAGTATTTACTATAATTGATATGATTTAAGTAACTGGTAGTCGGGGTTCCTCATACCGTAAATGACCGAATAAACCGCTGGCGTGTCGTGAGAAACTTTCAAAATCTCAAAGCACCATTCTATTACCTAAATATTTTTTCCCTTAAGCTTAAAAAATCCATGTACTACAAATTTAGGTAAAAGAAATTTAAATTCAGTTACGTATATATACCACCCGAATATTTGATTAACGATACGCTATCCGATCTCGAATATTTTTCTCGGTAGTTTTTGCATTTCCTTAATGAGCAAGGGATGTGTATTCTGTCAAGCTAATATTTATATTTCGATTCAATATATTTGTTATTCCATTCCTTGGCGAATACCGCTCACTTGCGAATTTCATTTTGTCTCTACAAATTATTAAAAAGTTCTAACAGTGAATTAAATTTTTAAGTAAAGTTAAATTATATTTGTTTTTTACAGTTTAAGATGAAGAAAATACTCAGTCAAGAAGGTGAAATGCGAAAGGAGGCGGAGGAGGCGAGCTTCAGAGAGTTAAAAGCACTCCGAAAACAATTTAAGGATTTCAAGGGAAGATGTCCCTTTGCTGAGAAGGAAGAATTTGATGGTCCTCTCCCAGAACAGCGGCGACTCACAAAAGAGGAACGGAATTCCATCGAAAGGAAACATCTGAGGACAATTCCAGACAAGTCATCAGTACCAGTCAGAAGAATTGTCCAGACAACTCGCCCTACCAAAAGGCTGGAGAGAACATCTAGTACGGAGTTCCCAACAGGTAATTTGACAATATTTTCGAATGACTTTTTTGGTCGTTGCCCCAATGGACTGGGTCTACATATAATTTTGGAAAGGTACCCCTAGTAGTAGTAATGGTGATGCTGGAATGGAGGAAGTCGTATCTCCTCTCCACAAAATGGTTAACTATCCATTCGCTACGAAAAAATATGATATTTGAGCATTACCGGGGAATATCAATTGATGAGTGTATTTTTATAAAATGGCTACTTCATTTCGGTTTAGGAAAACGTCAGCAGGGAAAGGCAGAGACTCAAGCGGATGTGGTCCGAGATGTTATGTTTTGGGCTCGGAGGTTTTCTTCGGAGCACGCGATAGAGTTATCGAATTTGAACGAGGCCGAAAGTCCAGCTGAGAAGTCTATGACAGAAAGAGGGAGGAAGAATCAGTCGAAGCGTCCAACACCAAATACCAAAGGACTGAAAGGTACGAATCCTAATTGTAATTTCTAATGATCTTCCTAACTTGACTCATAAATTACAGGAAAAACTAAGCGACCCCTACAAGTGTTACCCGGGAAAGATGCTCTGGAATGTACGAGGAGGCACCACAAAGCTGAAGCCAAGAGAAACAAGACCAGACATTCAAGACTCCCGATGGTAGATTACCCCAGACCTGCCTGGTAAACTTTGAAATTACTTTAAACATATAATATTTGAAATATTTTGAAGAGTGGATTTTTATTTTATTTTCTCTATTCAATAGGAACACTTGCTGCAAATTAGATCCGCCACAGAGACCAGGGTGTTTGCCTCGAACTCCTTTGGATGGGAAAAGAAAGTCAGCTCATAAAGCTCGGAAACTTGTGAAGAAACCCTCCTGGATCCGTCCGACGTCAGTACGTCAGAATCGTCCTTGTCCTACTCGTATTCTTCCAAGGCCGCGGCTGCAGAATAAGGAAGTGAATTTTTTACTCAAAACTCCACTTCCGGCGAAACCCAAAAGAAGATCACGGACAGCTACAAGTAGAGCTTATCCATTGGTTCGTGCAAATGCCAGCAGCGTCCTTGAGAACTCTGGAGGAACAAAGGATATGACATTTTTGGAACCAGAGGAGATCTCAGCAATTCAATCGACGCCATCTTCCACCTCAAGTGTAGCTTCTTTGTAAGTATAAATATTTTATTCTTCTGTTGTTGCCACTTCGCCTTGGTTCTAGTTCTATGCCATGGACAGACAGACTGAGGTGGTTGCATTTTAGAGCTTTAGGTGGTTTTTCTTCACCGGAATGTTTCCTTCTACTGGCGGACCCTGGATAGAGCGAGTAGATAGCTAAGAGATTCACGAAAAATACGTGGACCACACCAATTAGTTAATGTTTTACTTGTGCATAATCGTAATAATTTAATCTAGAATGCAATTATAAAATTCATATTGACGGTCGTGTTTCTTTATTTTCAGAGTGGAAATAGTTATGATCAAGACTCCTGGCAAGGCAGAGATGAAGAAGCGGCCTAAGGAAGTCAAGATCCTTCCTCCGTCGGTACTAACGGATTATACCATAGAAGAACGTGATCTCGACCTTGACCTTCAGTTGGAGAGATTTTACAGTGCCGCTCTGTCAGAGACAGAACTTTTCAAGACGTGAGTAAAAATAGATTCATTACAATTGGGAAGCTTTCAATAGTTTTACATTAATTTGTGGCTCATATTTACTTTCAGGGTCGAGATCGTTTCGTGTAAGAGTCCTCCAGCGGAGAAAATTTCTGAAGAGTCATTTGATCTTCTAATTCGAGCTGTTTCCGACGTTTCTGGTGTTTCTCCCCGGAGTCGAGATCATGTCAAATCGTAAGCACAAAGTCACATTTTATTTCCATTTATTTATTTATTTTTATTTGGAATCAAATGCCGTTGCATTGATTCCAAATTTCGAAAATTTGTATCCATATTCTTTTATTCATGTTTTCAGTTCGGACGTTGTTTATCAGAAGGAAGTGTCTCAGAAGCTACTTCGTCTTCTATTCCCGACCGTGCCTGAGAGGCTTTCCGCTGACGATCGCGAATTTCACTTTGCACTGGATGAATTTCGTGAAAGTGTGAAATCGTAAGTAAAAATTGACGAGTTAAATATCAGTTGGAAGTTTTTAACTTTTCATATTTGTTTTTAGATTCGAGCGTGTGCCACTCAAAATTTGTCGCCGACAGTGGAAATTGTTGAAAGAAAACTTTGAACTTGAAACAGTATTCGAGGAAGGTGAAGTAGACGATGAAGATGAGGGTGACCTTCAGGACTTTTCCGAAGCTTCTGCCAGCCATCCAGACGAAGAGAGTCTAATCGCCTCCGACGATGATGAGGGTTACGAGCTCGACTCGATAGAATCTCCGAGAACCTCTGAGGACGAATATGAGTCCGACTGGGAAGAAGAATCTCCGGAAGCTTCGGGCTGCGAGATCGACTCGGTAGAATCTGCGGAAGCCTCTGCGGACGAATATGAGTCTGACTGGGAAGAAGAATCTCCTGAAGCTTCTCCCCGTCATCAGTTCTCTGCCAGATCGTAAGTACAAAGTTAACTGTTTGATAATTCGAGAATTATGTATTGATATATTTTTTTTATTAAGGTTCGACTTTATTACAACGAACCGAGTCTCGGAAGAATCACTATGTCCTCCAGTTCCCTCAATGTTTCAAGATTCTTGCAATGATTTTGGACTTCAGGTGGAAGAATCTCCAGAAATGTCTGCGTGTCAGCCAGAGTCAGTTTCGTCGTAAGTAATTTTTTTTTACTTTTTTTTTAAAATATGTAAATATTCATATCGATGGTTTCTATTTTTTTAATTTTTAGACTGGAAATTGTTATGCTTAAGAACCCTCCAACGGTGAAAGAACCCGAGGAACGTGAAGGTCATCCACGTCGATTAGTGCCATACAGTTCTAGTGATGAAGACGAGTCTGATTCTGAGTCTGAAGAAGTCTCTGACTGTCATTCACTGATGAGTACTCCACCAGAGATAGAACTCGAGGAGCCGGAAGGACTTACTCCCTCAGTTTCAGACAATGCTAGTGTCGATGGCGGATCTGATTTTGACTTGGAACTAATTCCTGAAATTTCTGTTCCAATGGAAATCAAAGCCGAATCGTAAGTCAAAATTCAATGGTATTTATACGATTGTACGAAATTATTTGTATTCGTTGTTTTTCATCCATTATTTTTTTAGACGGGAGTCGGATAGAACTTTGTGCTGCATGAAATCACAGACATCACCTCGTCAACTTCCAACAGTTACGTGTCCGTCCGTCCCTGTCAACAGAGACCCCGCCTTGGAGGTTGTCTGTGGATTGGCATCGAACTGGTGGGATAACTATGACGTAGGTGATTTCGATATCGACTCGGAGGTGGATGACGTGGAAGAAATTCCAGATGACGATGATATGCCCGTGTTCCATTCGCATGCGTGGTATACCAAAGCATCTTCATTATCGTAAGTCAAAATTCTGCCTTTAATGGAACACTTGGAATTATCGTAATTAGCGAACGAGACCGACATACTTTGAACTGTTTCACAACATGTCGTTTTTAAAGTCTTTTCGAAGCCAAGTCATAGGGAAATGCTATATTATTTCAATTGATGTTTTGAAAAGTTTCTCCTGTGTCAAACTATTTCATTTAATGAATTAAAAGACCCAAGAATATGGTCAAGAATCCTTCTGTTTTGAAGGTCGTTCGAATTCTAATTTCACGATAATCATAGGCAGGATTCTTTCAACTCCATATTTATTTTTCAGTCCTGAAGTCGAAAATGGGATGACACCTTGCTCAGAAATATCGGACGGACCAGACGATTCTCTTCCAGTATCTGACATCACTGACAAGTCTGAAGAAATTCCATTTGACGATGACATGCCCGTATTCCATTCGTATTTGTGGTATAGGAATAATACGGAAGCATCGTAAGTCAAGAATCTGCCCATAATGGGAGACTTAAAATTGTTGTAAAAGCGACTGAGACTGTCGTGGCTTGTATTGTTTCAAAGCGTGTTAGAAAGTATTTCCGAAGTCAACTCAAGCGAGAATGCTTTATTATTTCAATTGTTGTTTTAAACAGTTTCACCATTACAAAATTTTTCATTTAATGATTTTAAAAGATCAATACACTAAACTAGTCAAGAATGTTTATTTTTCGGGGATCGATCAAATTTGAATTTTACGGTAATCATATACACGATTTTGCCATATTTATGTTTCAGGCATGAAGACGACACTAGAATGACACCTTGCACGGAAGAAATATCGGACGGACCAGACGATTCTATTCCACTATCTGACATCACTGACAAGTCTGAAGAAATTCCATTTGACGATGACATGCCCGTATTCCATTCGTATTTGTGGTATAGGAATAATACGGAAGCATCGTAAGTCAAAAATCTGCCCATAATGGGAGACCTAAAATTGTTGTAAAAGCGACTGAGACCGTCGTGGCTTGTATTGTTTCGAAGCGTGTTAGAAAGTATTTCTGAAGTCAATTCAAGGGAGAATGCTTTATTATTTCAATTGTTGTTTTAAACAGTTTCGCCATTACAAAATTTTTCATTTAATGTTTTTAAAAGACCAATACACTGCACTGGTCAAGAATGCTTATTTTTTGGGGGTCGTTCTAATTCGTATTTTACGGTAATCATATATACGATTCTTGCCAATACCTCCATATTTATGTTTCAGGCATGAAGACGACACTAGAGTGACATCTTCCACGGAAGAAATATCAGAGAGGCTCGAAGATTATCTTCCGGTACCTAGCGTCGCTGACAACTCTGGAGATACGGACTCAGCTCTTCATTGGAAATCTCGGGATGGAACAAATGTCTCCGACTCTACACCTGATTCAGAAACTCCTGATGCTCCGGTTCTGAAACTAAATACTGCTACTCCTGACCCTCCAGTGCTAAAGCTATATAGTTTTAAACCTGAGGCTCCAGTCCTTAAACTATATAGTCCGCAATTGTTAGTAAAAATTAAATGTTTTTTAATCCGAATTATCTTTTTGTTTGACTCATATGGTATTTATGTATTTTGCAGACAGAGACGGTGGCATTGGGACTGGGAAAGGACTGTTTTGCCAGAGGATTACTCGGAGTCATGCGAACAAGAGCTGTCTGAGGTTCAAGACGATTCATTGGACGAAATCTCGGAATTCGGGGAAGAATCCTGTGACGAAATGAGTGACTATGTTCCTAAGTCCTCCGAAGTCGAAGAAATTACTCAAACGTCACTCCCCGAACCAGGTTTTGTTCATAGGTTCGTAAAATTCGTACTTTTTTTAAAAGGGAAAGAGATTATTATTATCTTAATTATACTTTGATCGTGTAAACGAAGATTTCGTTTTATTATTCGTGTTTGACCACGCCGGGGCGAATTTCAATTAATATGTGTATTTTATCCAAGCCAAACTTCTCCATGAATAATAAACCGAAATGGTCGTTCAATTGTAGCCTGTAGGATCAAAACTAAAAGTAATATCGAGCATTCTAAGATATGAATCTCATTCCTATTATCTTTTTTATTTTTAGATCTGAAGTTATTTCTGTCAAAAGTTCATCGTTGGCGAAATTGTCTCATTCCCACGACGAGTCTGGTGACACAAGATTTGGATTTAATTGTGAAACCAAGGATCGTGACTCTGGACCCGTAGGACCTTCAGAAGTTCTGTGTATTCAGTACGTAAAAATTATTTTTATAAAACCTGCGTTCGGATTGGATTGAATTGACTTTATGACTTTTCCTTTTCCAGATCAATGACGGAAATCATTTCGAAAGTTCCTCCGAGTTCTTCTGAGCCTTTCAAGATGTGTCCTGAGCCTGATGTTCTTTGGTTTAATTCACCAGTCGGGAGAGTACTAGCAGCCGTGCCAGCTGAACAATGGAGGTCCAATGATGGCTTTAGTAGAAACAACTTTTCCAAGCCCATGAAAGCCGGTGACAGTCCTCAAATCATGGACACAACCATTGTGGCATTCCCACAAATTCCATCACCTGATTTGACTCAACAACAATGTGAGCCACCAACATCAGCTCAACTGTCAGAGCCTACGCCTAAGGCGAGACGTGGAATCTTGGCGAGAGTCAGAAATGCTTTCAAAATCAGGCGTGATGACGTGACGGACACTGTTCCTCAAGCGGAATCTATTCCGATTCCAACTTTGGCCGATATCCCGAAGAAAGGATATTTGAAAAGATTATTCTCCCGGAAAGAGCCGAAGGAAATTCCAGCACCGAAACCCGAAGAGCCGGAAATACCCGCCACGTCTGCGACCAAAAAGAAAGGTTGCTTCGGAGGTCTCTGTCAAGGATTGAGAAATTGTAGGAACAGAAGGCGCGTTGCTCCAATGGCAGAAAATGATACCGTTTCACCCCCTTACAACCCGGCTCCCTCTAACGGATACGACACGGATTACTGATTGGATACCTTTGCCAGGATTAATTAAGTTGTTTTTGAAAGATGATTTGAATAAGATGAGAAGATAAATGATAAGAAGTTCTTGAAAGATGATTTGAAGAAGATGAGAAGATAAATGATAAGAAGTTCTTGAAAGATGATTTGAAGAAGATGAAAAGATAAGAAGAAAAGAAGATGAGAATTTTGTAATTGAATAAGGTTTGCCTCGACCCCACTCTCCCACTTGATGATCGTCCAAGATATCGGTAAGTTATCTGTCATTATATAATATCTATTGAAGGTTTTCTTGAAGGTTAAATGATTGTAAGTCAAATTATTTATAATTTTAGACCGGATAAGGAGGACGCTTGTGGTTATACGTCTGGATCAGAGCCTTTTAGTGGCATTTTAGACATGCTACAATGGATGCTAGTTATGACTAGTCAGGTCCAGATTCTGTCCTAATCTTAAATGGAAGAAAGATTCCAGAGTCGGAGTCGGTAAGTTTTCATTCATTTTCTTAACAATTGTTCCCATGCTTGGAAATTGAAAAAATTTAAAGTCATATCATTTTCAATTTTAGGCCCTTGGACACGGCAGGTCATGACGGTGACCAGGAAGCTCAGTAGATAAGTTACAGAAGACAAGACGCAGCCGCAGGAAAATGTCTTGACTTTTCATATAAAATATGGACAATTTGTTTGAATGATTTATTTCGGGTAACTTTGGTCCGATTTATAATAATTAAATGATGACTGTTAATCAAAATTAACGCATCCGTAAATCATAGTCAATTGTTGCATGTGCTACGTCGATTATGAGTTAAGTAAATGTTGTGAAGAAAACTGTAACCTTGTAATAGTGTAATGGAAACCGCAAAATAAATCTAATTTGAAATTTTCGCAACTTTGGATAATGCTTCGCTGTGTACGTTGTCTGAATTTGAATGACATTTTGAGAGCAACGACTTACATCTAAAATCGTAATAGTAACAAGAAATTTCACTATATAAAGCATGCACTAAAGATAAATGCAGAAGCAAACTATTATATGTATGTCTAAAAAATATTCAAGGCCACCAAATGAATCTTGTTATGACTAGGATGGGTGAATTATCTGGAAGATGTACTTAAAAAATGGGAATATGCGATGATGCGAAAAAGTGATCTGACTCAACTCAAGGTAACAACTTGAAGTGCTACCTCGACTTTGACTTTTCGTATGGCTTTACGTAAGGCTAAGTTTTCTGCAAATTCTAAATAAGCTGACGTCCTGATGGTTTCGAATCAGGTTCATATCACTGTCAAATGCGTCTGGAATGTAAGCTAATCAATGGGTTTGCGAACACACATCACGATATGGGTGAATGCATCTCCAATCAGGCTCTATAAATGAAAAGTGAAGTAAGTTCTTTCCAAAATAATCACAAGTATTTTGAGTTTGGCAAACCTCAATGAAAGTACATAGGCTTTGAAATGTGGTTGATTTTGAAGAACCATTCTAGCTATTCTTATCTCAACAGATTTTGTCTAATTTTATACAAATAGCAAATTTTAAGTATTTCATAAGGAGAGTATGAAATCTTTTACTTATGAATCAATTTACAATACTAATTTTTCAACCAGTATAATACTTAAACTTTCTTACATGAGAATGTAAACAAGGAAGATACAATTTGTTATTGGGTCATATGTATTTGCAGACCGATTGTACATAAAATGTGATGTTTTGAGTCTATAAACCGGGATATGATTAAAAACACACTGATAGAATTGTTACCTCGTGAGTCAGATTAGTGAGTCACACTCTATCATGTCTTATTCTTTTTAATGCTAAGTTCATCTCCCACTCCGCGATAAAATTGAGTTTGATTGTAAAATTGCTAAAGACCCAAAGGATAAAGAGGTTGAATCCCTAGTAAATAGAAACTGAACTGACCATGCATTTATTTATACAACGATTTCCGATGAACTCAAACTTACGTTTTCGCAAAGTACCTAAACCCCGCAAAAAAAACCACAATGTGAAACCAAAATACTTACAGTTGAGTTTGAGCGAGCTGAGTAGCCGGACTGATTCATGCTGGCCAGAATTTGCAAGCTTATTAAGCCAATTAAATTCTATTCAAAATGAGACGAGTCGTTAAAGTAAAAATCGGAATTGTAGTATTTGTTTTACTATATTTTGGTGCTTACGAACTATGGTGGAATAGAAAGTATCAAAAAATATGCCCGCTTCACTCTAATGTGCGACCGAAAGTGTCAGGCGTCACAAAATTAGATTCATTCACGGATGAAGAATTACACGTTCCTAATCCTGAGGCATATCGCGACATTAAATTCAGAGATTCTGTGGATTTAGTTGAATATCTAGGTGTTCGTCAAGTGTTTGTTATGACAAATTATATACTGACCAGCAATCAAACTGTTGGAAATTGTTCAGAGGTATATTGTGCAATCAATTGTTAATACAGGGCGGTTCACAACTGTTAAAAAATATAATGATATTATATGATATTATTTTTATAATATAATATTTTTCCAGGGAATACTAGATATGGGGTACAGGGGTTGGTGGTGGTGAGAGGTTATGAACCGCCCTGTATAAATTAATATTTTCGTAATCAATATTGAATTAAACCATTTGATAAATTTTGAAGAGCTTGGCAGTAAACGGAGCCAATTGTACTGAAGACAAGGACTGTCCGGTAGATAAACCACTCACCAGTTATGGCTATGGAATTGCTACCGGGAAATGCATTCCAAACGCTGTGGATCCTAAACGGAAGACATGTGAGGTCACGGCCTGGTGTCCCACAGAAAATTGGCAACTGCCTTTGTGAGAAGACGTATTATTGTAATACACAAAATATATACATTAATTAAAATTCACCGTAAGCATCGCACAATATTCTGTTTGTTTGTAGAGATTGGGTTGCCTCCCATCTGAATTGATTTTGCTTCATTCGGCTTAATACACTTTTGTCGTTAATAAGCCCGACATTACATACTATTATTACACAACGGCCATAAAGAAGTCTGATTTCGTTTTGATGATAATGATTTTTATCTCAATATTAGCAAAGAAAAGAAGGCAATGTTCGACGTGAGGGATTTCGTAATCATGCCAAAAGTATTTGTTGAAGTTCGAGATTGTGGGTCAAGCGTAGCTGGACGAAACATGTGGAAACAACACACAAATCGATACATTCAAGATTGTATCTTTGACCCCATCAAAAATCCGTACTGTCCAAACATCAGACTCAGCGACGTTATCTCTGGAGCCGGTTATAAATATGACGATGTATCCATTACGGTAATTTGTTGTCTTAATTTCCGTCGATTCGGCTTACTTGTACTTCCTCACTTGGTTAATTTTTAATCCCTTTGGTAAATTCAAATTCTGAAGAAATTTTCTCGGTTAGAATTAGAATGGATAACTTACGCGGACTAAATGGAAGCTATTATCTACAAGCATGAAAATGCTCGATATTATAACGCCATTGAGACGCAAAATTAATGGTAATTATGAGGTGTATTGCTTAATGTTGAACGAGATTAATATAGCCATTTAATTTTGCTACTTCCAGGGTGCCATTTTTCAAATTAAAATTGACTGGGGTTCGGTATCACTTGATTGGAATTACAACCTTCGTGATTATATGCCAACTTATTCATTCAGTCGAGTTGATACACTAAGGTCTACCGGATATAATTTCAAGTAAGGTTGTAAAATTGAATATTCTAAATTCTTCTCACTGATTGCAATTTTTTCAATACGATTCTACTCAAATAATTTTCGTTGGAAAGCACGTCGGAATAAATTGCACAAACAATTATTGTACTACATAAAATGGATTAAGTTGTGTCCCAATTGTCCGAATGTCCGAAATGAAAAAAATATCTTAATTGAATAATTAAGATAACAAAAAAACAGATGGGTTTTTGGTATGGTTAAAAAAATTTGTGAACTCAAAATCCACTCAACCGCAGACAATTAAGTGTCGATTCCATTTGGCCAGTTAAGGCAAAACTGCAATGAATCGTGCAATGTGAACTCAACACTACAGGCATGGAAATTGCTGGTTGCTTACTTATGCCTTGTGGAATCGCACATTAACCTCTTGACACTAAGAAATGTCTTCTCGACAGGACAGCGATTTACAACTATGAGGGACTCAACAATCGGACACAATTGCATCGTTTTGGTCTAACTTTTGCAACTGTAGTTGAAGGTGAAGGAAGGAAGTTTGACCTTTTCGTAATAGTGATGGCAGTTGGTTCCATTTCTGGATTGATTCAATCTGTAAGAAAATAGATAGCTTGTCGTAAATGTACAGAACTTGTACAGGCTTTAATGATTTTTCAAATTCTTCTTAGATGTTTTTAGCGCTTTCAGTAATTCCAACAATAGCGGAATATGTCAAATGGAAATGGGTACACAAATTGGCAAACTGCGTGAGCGTGGATGAAATGGCTCAACCGTTGACTGGAAGGACTGTGGAGGTTAATTAAACTAATTGGGATAGTGTTATTTATTTGTCACAACCCGAACCTTCTAATTTCGCAAATTTCCTATCGAATAGAGAACTTCATAACTGCTCTATGAATATGCAATAATATTACTTCATTCAACCTGTTCCGTTATCCTCAAGATACTCGAAGGATTGAGCTTGAATATAAGAAATCCTTTTTGTAATTTTATAATAATATCGAAATGGAAATAAAGATAAAATTTTGATACAAGATTGAAGATGGACATTCGTCATAAGACATGGTCTAAGATCAACCCTAATTTCTTAGAGAACGGGTTGCTTTCCATTTTGCTTAGGGAAGGTACCCCGTAGTACTAGGAAATATTCTAGTGGAGTAATATAGTTTTGATGCAACCGACATACATGCTCAGACCAAGGCAATCGTATCGTACCCTCCTCAAAGAAATTATAAGCGGTAGCTATAAAGTTGGTACTTATAAAGCTACTATCAATGGATGGACTGGCTGGATTACGATAAATTTTTTACTATCAGGCTCGTTCAGAAATTATAATTGTCAGCTTTTATGACTCGTAAAAGGCAAAACTCAGATTTATTTTTGAAGCAGACATGACTTTTACTACACTATTCTGAAATTCGAATAGATTTCATCTCCAAGTGGAATCAGAACAATTTTATTATATGTGTCTAATTGTTAGACATAAATAAATTATTGAAATGGTAGTGAGCGTACAAAAATCCACCTTTCCAGTCAGTGGTAGTTTCACAGCTCTTACGACTTGAATGCAATAAAAAATGATAACTTCCATTATTTATTTGAAAAGTCATTAAGTTAAACATTAAACATAATGTTTGTTTTAATTCGATAAATATAAAATAGTTATAATGATTTGACTTCATGTACATATGACTCGCACTATTTATTAACAATATTTTCATTCACTTAATGTGTAAACAAAGTGGTAGTACTCGGTGCGAGTCAACGACTGACTAGCGTCCTTCCTTCGATGTGTATTTTACAAGTAAACTTGTATTATTTGACCTAATATTTTGTAATAAAATGGTGCAGACTATTTGTCTGTGATAATCAGCTGCAAGCTT
The DNA here is from genome assembly GCA_034694305.1 of Protaphorura glebata. Classification (NCBI taxonomy): domain Eukaryota; kingdom Metazoa; phylum Arthropoda; class Collembola; order Poduromorpha; family Onychiuridae; genus Protaphorura; species Protaphorura glebata. The sequence continues at coordinate 5,852 of JAQFYE010001393.1, read as the reverse complement.
AATAACAATTTATGTGGGCCGATCGCCGTTACACTGTTATCTCGCTATACACTTTGACATAAGTCCGAATGTTGACAACAGCGGAAGCTCAAATTCGTGACCGTAATACAGGCAATAACCAACTGCAATTGAATTCTGAATCTGCCAATTATCAAAAGCATATTTACAAAATATAAGACCCGTCAAATCTTGTATCGTATCTCGTTTTGGTTCACTGACACCCATAGGCCGTCATTCTGCTTGTCAGATGAGTTGTATTAGAAATTTCAATTTTACTACTTCTATTTCACAGCGGTGTGCACCATTTTTTGTGGAAAAAAAATACTTAAAATCATATCCATTCAAATAGTCATCCACGATTGAGAGAAGAAAGGCTGATAAATTATGCTTATTGGAGGGCAAAGCTTTGGTCGATCCTAATCTAGAAATCAAATTCAATAAGAGAAAATGAGAATCGATTCAACAATTTTTTAAACGATATTTTCTGAGCAGAAATCAAAACTGATAAGTACAGAAGGTTGTTTCGAGTCAAGATATATTTCCGTTGCAATTTGGGATATCATCCAAAAAACGATCCCTATCTTCGCAGGTTGAACTTCCAATTTCATGGAAGATCTCAAAACTTGACCAAATCTAATCTAAGTGAGTTCATCCACATCCGATGAATTTGTTTTATGGGGGTCGATGGGGTAGTCTAGTAGTCAATATTATTCTTTCCTGATGTAGCTGACCGAGTTCAGTTCTGACTCTCCGCCCCCGCAGTCTATGTACCTTTGGTCTTCCCAATAATTTTCTGATTAAACTTGAGATAGTAAATCGAAACTCAAATGAGGCATAAGAAGGCAAAGGTAAACGTAAGTGACTAAAATTACTAATAGTGAGGTTTAGTTATGCAAATTTGCTAAAGAATTCATTGGGATACGGCGAATTGGAACAATCACTACTAATTTAGATACGAGATGATGCACAACTAATTTCATAGATCAGGATTGTATTGGCATTCGGCAAGTCGGCCGCCGTCAGTGATTTTGCGTTTGTACCTATACATTGCATGTATTATTAATAGATGTTTATTGGAAAATTGTTTATTTTCTTACATTCACGTAAAATGTTTTAGGAATTCCGAAATTTCTCGGCTTCGTGAATGAGTACTTGATGGAAAGTACTCAAGGGGTCCCAACTTAAACAGTTGACCCTGAACTGGGTGGTGCTAACTTGAGCATAGGTAGAATCTAGATTGTTGAAGACCTGTAACGTTTTGTACTTTCCATCAAGTACTCATTTACGAAGCCGAGAAATTTCGGAATTCCTAGATGTTTATTGTGTTGGGTTAGGGTGGTGTGAGGAACATCTGTGTTGTGGACTGTTGTACGAATAGTATTTTTTGTTTGTTTTTGTATTAGAATGCGTTAGACCAGAGTTCACACATACCTGTATCATTTTAATAGCGACAAACTTCATTATATGAAAGATATGGGAATAAATTGGCCGCATATACTCTTGCCAGCTAATTTTAATCAATGTTATACCAGTATTAGGTGATACTTAGTAAAAATTAATGAATCGTGTTAATTAGTTCTATTTATTTCCATTTGTAACAAAGATACACCCTGTCCGTCTCACAGGGCAAACAAAAACTGTTTTTTGGTTTCGGCACACCGGGTTAGGCAGGTTATCCCTCTGTCAGTCTAGTTACAATTTACGGGAACCACTTCAACATAATGGAATGGATTTGTGTCCGGCCATTTCATATTTCCGGATTGAGTGTAATGAAAACGTTGCATGCAGATACGGATCTGACGACAAAGTCCTGATTTGTAGTTTAAATGACGTCTAAACTCATTTTATTGGTCATAGAGAACAACACAACACACATACAGACACAATGACAGAACTTTTGAGCTTAACATTAGTTACCAATCCTTCGATAGGATTTCTAATGACTTTATTTTGCTGTAATACTTAAACCACCAGTTGTATCGTCTAAAGAACAAACGATTGATTCTGGGTTGATATGAGGTGGGATCTGGATCTTCCTAGTGAAGGAACGGTTTCGAAAACTATTTTCTTCACCAAAAATCCTGGCTTCCTTCTTCCCTGTAATTGTTATCCAACCGTTCCCAATCGAAACTTGAATTTCTCCTGGTGAATACCCTTGTGCCACAACGTTGGCCTAGATTGTAAACATTTCCGGTGTTTTAGAAGCAATCCAAGAATTGTGAAAAAAAAGAATTGTAATTTTGTACCTCAAAATTCCCAGTCATAGGACCACTTGTGACGACTTGTTCTGAAGATGTAGTGGTAACAGTCCTCGTGGTACTAGACTCCATGATTTTTGGTTGAATATTTGTTTTAGTTGTTCTGATTTTGTTGGCTGTAAATCTGACAATTCCCTTATCGTTGATAGCACAATCAAGGGAATTTTCATCCACGTCAGCAGGAATTAACAATTCCTTGTAAAATTCTCTTGTTGCAGTCTGACTTTCATGTTTTCCTTCTATTTGGATTATTCGCCTTGTTTTTCTTATCAGAACTTCTTCAGATGAGTATTGCGAGACGTTGGCAAACATCTGCAGAATTTAAAAAAATGAATGAAAAAAGAACTCTATCTACAAGGAAATGCTTTCATATCCCAGCAGGGTCATCATATCCTGACCTCCGAAGGTAAAATTGAGGGATACTCGAGTTTTGCTAATTTACGAGTTGTCAGGGTTCACTTAGGACACAATGTGTCAAATTTTCAGCCCGATCGCACCAGGGCATTTCCTTATACCCACAACCCAAAGCGCTGTATCGTATTTCATGTGCCAAGACCTCACTTTCCGCCATTGGTTTTATGAATTTCGGAAATATAACCATACCTGAACGGTTTTTTCATTCAGATGAGAGAAATTGATTTGCTTAGCGACACTAATGTCTTCCTGAGGTGGACAATTAAAGTTAATTTTCTTCGGAGTAATGACGACAGCATCAGATTGAGATTTGGTTGTCTCTTGTTGAGTTTCAGTATCAGTGGTTTCCTTTGATGGGGCTGTGATTCTGAGAATTCCACTTTCGTTTATAACGCATTCAATATCTTCCGGTTTAACCCCCTTGGGGACATTGAATTCTTTGAAGAAACTTCTCTTGTCCGTCTTGCTCTCGTGTCTTCCTTGAATTCGAACAATCGACCTGCTAATCTTAATATCGATTTCTTCCGGAGTGTACTGCGTGCACTTCAAATAAGCCTGAATAAACACAAATTTTTGTTTAAATTGAACTAAATTCCAAAAGAACAGATAAACACTAAACAGTACTAGCGACAAATATTAAGCCGTTGGATTTAGCTGCAATTTTGACATATTGTAGCTCTTGGCCTCCTGAACCAATTTTGTAAAGGTTCTTCCCCAAAAAGTCGAACCTCTCACCTCTAAGGGGCTAAATACACGTTGTGACGTCATAGAAATGAGTGAGGTCATATTGTATTTTGCACTACCATTTGTACAAGCCAAACGGTTAGACTTTTCGATATGACACCTTAACAAAAGTTGTTCGGAAGATCAAAATCTACAACATGTCAAAAAATGTGGCTACAACTTCACGATGTTATTTTATTTTGACCTTACCGCAAGCAACGGAGTGACGCTTCCTACTTTAACCTCTGATTTCTTGAATTCTGGTGTCTCCGTAACGAATTTTGCGTCAATTACGAAATTCACTTTCTCTGGTTTCATTAAAATATTTCCATCCTCGTCTATTTTCTTTTCTTGTTTCTTTGCCACAACCTTTTTCTCTTCTGTTTTCTTGGCCACAGATGTGGACTTGGCTTTCGCATTCTCGTCTTCTTCGACAACCTGTTCCTGGCCGGCCGTTCTTGTGGTCACGGTTTTTGATGAGTCTTCCACTGTTCTCTTTTGCATGGTTACCTTTTCAGATGTTGTTCTTGACGTTACTTCCTGAGTGTCTGGTTGAAGTGGGGCTGCAATTCGTAGAACTCCCTTCTTATTCATTTTGCAAGTGATTGTTTCTCTTAATACCCTTGCCGGGATTTCAATGTCTTCGTCAAATTCACTCGTATCAAATTCAGTTTCACTATTTGCAACGATCTTAATCGTGGTTTTGGAAATCGTAATTTTAACATCTTTTCGTCCGAAATCTCGAAAATCAAAGTTCATCTAAAAATGTAAGTCATTATCAAATACATAGATAGGAATATCCGAATTTTGCGGGTACGGGGTGGGTCATAACTTGAATTCGATTGGTTATGTCTTACCTCAAATTTCTTATCATTGCTTGCAACTTCGGAAGCTCCTTCGTCCAGCTCACATTTAAAATTTGCTTCACCGACCTCAATAATAATATCTTCACCCGACTGCCCCATTTTGTGTTTCAGATATCAATCTAAATGAACCCTCAACTACGGAATAGACCACAGAGCAGAAAATTCTGGCATGCCAGGATTGACTGCTCTGTGGAATAGACTGATCTGAAAACTAGTATATTTTATAGTTTAATAATTTTAAAAATTTTAAAGCGTCACCTCAATTGCCGAAAAACTTTTCTGGTCCACACAAGCTTCACCGGGTCTACCAAATAAATGTGTTTGTGGGATCGTGAAGTATCTTTCCTTCGTGAAGAACCAAAGAGTGAGAGTGAACTGATGAAAACGTCAATGCAAATAGAAAATGCAAGGCGGACAAACTGCAAGGAGAGAATTTATAGTCTACGAAAGTTATTCAGGACAAAAATGTTACAAAATTCAAGCATATGTTAGTAAAATAAAATGGCAAAGTGCCCGGTCAACATCAAACTATAAGCGGAGGAGTTGAATTTTCCTTAGACCGTTTACTTTGCCAGGAAAGATGAAAAAATAATTATAGCATAACGAGCCAACTCATGTGTGGGTGAAGATTCTGAAGTTCTGATAATAAAACCAAGAAGAACTGAATTCAGCTGTCCCCTAACTCATTCTTCTGATGTTTACAGATAATAAAATATCCAAAATAAACATATTAGTTGACATTCGTCTTAAGGTACGGTTCAGGCGGTGTCGCACGAGTTTTGCAGCGTCTACTTTGCTTTCCATCTCGCTTTTTTTCCAATGATCACCTTGAGTACATCCCTCGTAAGCTATCGCGGGCTGACGTAACATTATACTATGGAAGCCCTTCAAAATGAAAAAAAATGCAGTATTCCGGCAGCTACTACGGTGCTAACGTTTTCGAATTTTGTTGATAGTGCTGAATTTTCTCCCCGGATTTTGGCATACTTGAAGACATTCCTATGATTGTGGAGTTAGAGAAATGGAAATGGTTCAAGAAGTTAGAAGTCTTTTTTGTCTTCGAGGAAACTAATCATACTCAACCTTGGCATGACTGAATAGACAAATTAAAAACAAACGAGAAGGAACGTAGTACAATCCCAAATTGTATGAATACAAGATTAGGATATAATGAGTTCCCTGTATTTTATTTACACATTTCTGAATGTATTTATACTCCAAAAGTAAAGCCCAATGAACGAAATGTTTTATGCATTTCCAAATAAACGAACTTTACCACTTTGGGCTCACATCGTCTATTTTGTACCTCAAGGTTTGTTTTTTAAACTTCAAGTCCAATCTGAAGCATAAACTTCTAGAATACGCAACAATAAATAAAATCTTGAATTTATTCAAAAAATCAATGATCGTTCATATTAAAACTGTATTTGGTTGCTGGGTGAATTGAAACAAAATGATGCTTTGCTACTAAACACAAGACAATCGTCATCGTCAGGGCACGTAAACATACCTTGACATAGGGTGGTGACAATGTCTATCTCGCTAATGTTGAAATTCTGGACGGCTATAAGGGACGGTTGTTTGGAATTTC
>JAQFYE010001392.1:0-23350 GCA_034694305.1 Protaphorura glebata | reverse complement strand
ATTACTATCGCACCATCTCTCTAATTGAACCACACACGAATATTCCTCCTGACCCAGTGGTATCACCAGCTTTTGAATAAATATATTGATTATAAAAAGAAGGTAAGCACTAACCGGCGTTGCAACTGATTTTTACATCCTCCGAACTACAAAAGAATCCAATAGATTTTTGTGCGATTCCATAAAAAGTAAACAATACGAAAACTTTTACATTATTACTTGTGAGTGTGTTAAATATGTTGTATTTACATCGTGACGAGTAAACTCGAGTTCAACAAATACCAACTTCTTTAAACACTAAATGCGTCTAGAGTGTATGACAATTGATCATTCTAATGCATGTGGGACTGTATTTCTGAACAAAGAAAATGTAATTAAAAATGGAAGTGCATTCGGTGCTTGCACTGATTTCAGAATACATTCGGACATTTTCAATGGAAGGATGTATTACACGGAAGTAAGAGTAATTGCCAATATATCTCAATCCCGAACAACAATTTAGAAGGAATTTAATTCTTTCTGCAATTTAATACATTGTCGGAGCTTTCATTTACTAAGGAGAAAGTGGTCACTAAAGCTAAGAAGTGTTTTTCATTGCCACTAACTCGTTTTATGTTTTCTTCGTGCACAATGAGAGTGCGAGCGTCTTAGGTGCCAGTCGTTTGTCCGTGGCCGTGGAAAGTCAGGATTTGGTGAAAGTGGTTTACACTGCGTCGTCTGAAGTGTATTTTACGAGGAAACCACCTTTCACGATTCAGATGGCATTCAATCTGTTGCCAAGTGACTTTCCTTTACCAACTCTTGAGTTACTGTATTTCTGGTCTTCGTGGTACTTCAGACCAAGTCAGTTACCAATCTCATCACACCTCAAGAGCTCGTATTGAAGCTACACACTATACCAACATCCTCAAGTGGTCCATGAAAATCTAACACCAATGCTTCTATTTATAGAATTTACAGGGTGGGTCAAAAGCGCTTTGACTGAAGTCAAAATAATATTTGAAATTAAAACTACACTCCTAAAATCAAACAATTCTGCACCTGAATTTATTCCTTCCTCTGAAGTGGCATCTGTTATAGAAATCTCCGCTCGCACGTTTGGCCCTGCCAATTTCTTTTTAACATAAGCTGACGAGTGTTTTCTCTAATATATACATTTTGTGTAATTTTGACCTGGTTATTTCCTAGTGAGATTATTTTTGGCCTCCACACTCCGTAATGTGAATTACGCTGTGACTTCAAATATTTCAATTTGTCATGTTAAAATGTTATGAGATATAAAATTTTGAAGTGTCATCCTCGCAAAATTTTGAATTTACAAAGTAAAATTTTGAATTCACTTTCTAAAAAGAATAATTCAAAATTTTGAAAATACCACGCGGAAATCCTATCTTTCACAAGTTACTTGTACCGGTTGTAATTTACTGATTTTCTTGTACCGTGGTGGTTCATTACAAAAGTGGAATATTTCACCACCACTCGTTATCTGTAAATATTTTCTTTTGCCACTTTGGAGTGTTACTTGAGTGACAACTTATTTGTTGTTTTGCATTAAAATCCAAGAGTCCAATATTTCGAACGGTGATTTATGATTATTATTTCATTAATTCTGAAGATTTATGGTGACAATTAGGAGGAATTAGTATCATTACCAGGGTTGCATTGGTGCAAGTTGTAGTGTGCCTGCTAGAAATGAAGATTCAAAATAAGTGAAAATAAAATGAGCAACAAATCGATCATCCTTGGACATTATTCTTTGGCAATTTTTATTTGCTCGTCTTGCATTCCATAACATAATCAACGATTTATCTTGAAATTACATGAAGGATACACATTGATTATTTTATTTCTAATCGTGGACACATTTCATATTGTGGACGAGAATTGCGTATTTACGGGACCGTTTCATTTCCGTAGTTGTGGCAGTGCGATTTCGGGCACGAGATTGTTAAACATTATACATGCACAAAACGCCAAAATCTTGAATGTCTCATTTTTATGGTATTCACAATTAGCACGAACACTTACACAACATTTTTATAAAAACCGTTCAACCACATTCGTTTCCTTGTCAAAGTCTTTCCGACATTGAAACCCGTCAATTTGCACCACGACTCTATCACAATCTGATCTCACAATTGGAGATTTTTTCTGTCGCTGATGTGGTTCAGGTTCTGTAGAAGAAGCTGAGGAAGATGGCGAGGACGATGAAGACGACGACGAAGACGCTGTCACAGGCTCAGGAGCCACAGACACAATTTTTGGACTAAAAATTAACTTTGGATTAAACGTGGACATATCATGAGTGTATTTGTAATCATAATTATATTCTGGAGGATTATTTCCATCTGCGTTGACATGGACATTTTGATTTTGACTTTGACAGGGTGATTGAGAATACCACTCAATCAAAGATGGTGGAGGAGCACCGATTTTGGGAGAAGGTGGACCATTTTTAGGCTGTTTCACCGGGACAATGTGAGCGTAAGCATAAGGTGACACATCTGATCCTCTGTCCGAATTTTTGGCTGAGAATGAATTTTGTACTTTATGGGCAGTTGAAATTGGGACTGGGAACTTAGCTGTCGTATGTGTATGTGTATGTGCATGGGTTTGAACTTGTCTTGAAGTATTTGAACCTGTACTAAAAATATCATTCCAAAAACTAGCGATTGTCACATAAGAGTTTTGACTCCCGGAACGCGATGAAATTGTTCCTTTGAGTGCTTGTGAGGATTTTTCATGATTCCAAAGTTGATTGGCTGTGTCAGGGACTTGTGCTTGTCTCAGAAGACATGCTGGGCTAGAATTGTTACTAGAATTTGGATCGTTGTAAGAGTGATGGGGCTGAAGATTTGATGATGGAGTCAGCTTGCGTTTAAGACAGATGAAAAATATTAAGAAAACGACAGAAGCCGTCACAGCACAACCTCCGAGGAGTCCAGCTAGTAATAGTGTTGGAGTTGGATCTTGGAAAAATAATGTTGTCGAATTGTTGGCCGTTGGGAAATGTGGACTGGAATTTGGACTTGTCTCTAGGCCCACGGGTGGAATCGGAGGTGGTGGGGGCAGTTCCGGTAATTTTGGTTCTGGTGGTGTTTCTGTGGAGCAGAAATGCATACAAGCGATTAGTTAAAAAAATATATATGCGTCAATTGGTATTTGACGGTAATCGTAGGTCATTTTCCGTTCGAAATGGGTTAGCATGCATTTTGACCTTGAGAAGGTACCCATAGTAGTAAAAACTGCGGTAGAGTCACAGTACATTGGCAAAACTATTAAAGTGTTGCGCCTGTCACCGTCGCACCTTTCAGAATTTGTCATTCAGTGTTAGCCAATATAAATATCTGAGTGCCATTATGCCAATAACAGTTCACGTTACGGATACAGTGGAGATTCGATTTTTAAAATATTCTTAATCAGTACACATTTTAGAAATATTAAAAATTAGGTTGAAACTCGTATGCCCAACTTCTAGATAATTTCTCATTGTCAGCCAAGACAGGTTATTAATACATATTTAAAAGTAAGAATTTTGGCAAAAAAGAAACAACGAACGTTTTGGTTTTCCTCGAGATTTTAGAATACAACTAAAAAAAGTCAACGGAAATTTGAGATTCTCTTTGTATCTCATTTCCATTCTGAGCGCTACTTGTAATCTCACCTTTAAAAAGGCAAATTTTGTTTCGTTTGATGTTGATGGACGTTGTGTTCAATTTCGGGTGTCTCACTTGAAAATTCATCTTTATTGTAAACCCGACTTCCGCATTGCTTCGACCGCTGCATAAAAGTGACACCCTGTAATCAACAATCAGTGCGTAATTAATCATTAGTTTTTAAAGTACTCACCGAATTATCATATTTAACTTAATATATCGTGATTAATAGAACCTTTTGTTCGAAGCCATTCTAAATTTACTTTTGTTCTGATTGCAAATATTTTTAGGAGCAAGTTAATGGTTGTTCATTAGTGATTTGAATTTTCTGGTTGAGTCAGTTGGGCTTGGACCGTGGGAAAATGTTGAAATTATACGTCAAAAATATTTAGCATTTCTCGCACAAATTTTTTTGGCCGAATAAGTTTGGAGGTAGAGTCGGAAATCAACGGCTCCCTGGATAGTCATGTTCGGAGATTAGAAAAAGTAAAAGAAATTCGATTGCATTCGTTCGTTCGGATGCAACTCGATCCAATTATAAGAATGCTGAGGAATTCCTGGGTAGGTAGGTGATAAAACCTCACATTCCAGATCCTGCGTTCCATATAAAATTCATTCGCCAAAGTTTTCCTTCGTCCATGTCCACAATGTGCAATTTTAAAAAATGTCTTTCTAGAAATAATGTGAACTCTGAGAATGTTGGTTGGCCTAGTTCCAAAGGATTTGATAACATCATCCACACAAAGTGTAGCAATAAACATGAGAAAAAAGGAAGGTCGACGTTATACACAAACACGCATTCTTTGTACGAACAACAGCGAGACGAATTGCTGTAAATTTTACGAGATCACGAAAGTTTAGATGACATTTTAGTGACAGTCTGTCGTTATGCGCAAAAAAAGCGGGCACAAATATGAAGCCACTGACACTGGGCTCCTAAGATTAAATTAAAATAAAAAATGACACAGCCAAGCTATAGCATTAAAATAGATGGATGAGTGAATGAATGCTTGTTTTTTCGCTACATCCACAAAAGCAAACAAATTGTTGTCTAACGTAAACATAAAAGCGCAAATTGTTTGCATATGTTTAAAACGGCTAAGCCGTCAAAAAAAACGAGCGGTTCTTTTTTCGGTAAACACACTCTTTTATATTAGTCATTTTTCTTAACCATAATTTGTCCTGCAAATATTTGACTTACCCCTTCTGCACTATGAGACAAGAATTTGCTAAATTATGGCTATAAATTTTCATTTGGATTTACTTGGTTCATAACAAGTATTATTAATGTACAGGGTGGTTCGTAACCATTACCATCTTAGATCTTAGAGCCCAAGCACTGCCGAAGAAAACGTTGCATTTCTCACTTCACGTTATGGACCACCCTGTACTTTCACTCCTTGAGAATCCGTTGTCATCAAGATGAACCAAATTCCACACGCACTTAATGCTCTTACTAGGCAAATTTTGTTAAATTGTCCCCATAAATTTTAATTTTGAATTTTGAGGGTAATAATGCTGATAACAGATGTTTTGTTAATTTACCTTTATTCTCAATTTACCCAAATCTGTCTCCTTGAATTACTAGCAGCTTAGTTTCCCACATGAATAAGTGAGTAGTCGTAGGAAAGCTGAGCCATGTTTACGAGAGGAAGTAAAAGTCAAAATGGCCTTCTCTACTTATGAAATGGGTAATTCCCATGGGTAGGAGGAAATTGTTTTGAAATGCTCGGGTAATGAATTTGGACTCAGCGCTAGCCAGCCGAAAGCTTTTCTAGAATTAAACAGAGGACTAACATGAATTACAGTAATGAGATTAGGATTGCAAATTTTACTTAAACCTGTCTTACAACACAAGGAGCTCAGTCTAAATTCGGTTCATTCTATAACATTTTGCATTTGGTCAATTCAGCTGTCCTGCTCAGGAATAAGATGATGGTTATTGATTAACCGAGTATTTTTTACTACTGGAGCTTTTCCTTCTAATACCAATCAGGGGAGCTTCTCAAGGCCAAATGGTAAAATCAACCAATGTATGTATACTTTGCATTGATATTGTTTCCTGACCCGGAACCTAAATTAATTCTTTCGTAAATCTCAAACTATCACCATTAAAAATTTATTCTTGTAAATATATTGAAAAATTATTATGGCTTCAAAATAAAATAAAATAAAATATGCTGTTCATGATTATTTCAAACCTTTCATTTTGTCCATACTAAATACTTTGAACTAGACCCCCATTACTTTCAATCCCGTAATGCCTTCTCCAGTGAGTTCCACATGTGTGTCGGACCCCCTTCGTTACAATTTTGGAATGAAAACCCACATCGTCATTCCTACTCCTACTCCCTGATATGGAGCCCAGAGGAACTCTTACATTTACGTTATTCCGTTTCCCCCTTTCTCCCAGCTCGTTAATAATTTGTTGACCTTTAATGTGCCTTCCGGCTTCCCCAATCCTTCCCTTGACTCATAACTTTAAGTCTAAAGAGTTTGTATATTTCTAGAATAGCCCCCGGAGTTCTGTCTTGTGAGTCTTTCACACATTTGAGCGGAAACAGTGAAATTAATTAAAATTTCTTCCTAGTGGCTCAATTTAACTGTTGTTCCCGGAAATGATTTTAGAATTCTCAATCCGCAAAATGTTTGATCAGTACAATAATGTGTCTGCGCAGAAATTCCAGGTGTCACTTAGACATTGTTCAAAATACAGCGACAAAAGATGAGGAAATGAAAGACCAATGCCATGATGAACTCTATCTAAATAAATTGTTTAACAGAAAATAAAATGAAATCCCAGCCGGTGCATGGTGCGTCAAGCGTGTGTGTCACCTTTCAGCATAAGTTTCAAGAAACTTCACAAAGTCAAGATTTCGGATTCGGATTCTGATACCGCGTATTCATTGCGTAACGTAACGTAACGTAACAACTAAGGGTAAAAACTTTTGTTCGTCAGTGCAGAGTGCAGTAAGGTTCTCACAGAGTCAGATTTCCCCCCTATTTAGAATGTATCTCAAGAGAAATGAGAAGAAATTATTCCTCCGAATGAGATTTACCTTAAAGTGAACCTTAAACTTCTTAAAGTTTTCTCAGCCACCCAGGCATTTGTGAGTTTCCCGTCCATGTACTCCAGTCTGACTCAAGAAGAGAAAGTTTATTCCCATAAAGTTTTTCCGTTTCATGCTTTCTCAAACACGTTCCTACTTTCTGATGAACTCAACTAACTAAACTCATCTAAGAAGGGATTGTATAAAGGTGTGAAATTCAAATTAGCTTGAAACATTCTGGAGGAATTAGACAATTTATCAAAAAAATGCATAAATATTGGAAAAGAGGTAAGAAGTCGTTGAATTTTTCGAAAACAATTATTTTGGACAAATACCGTTTCAAGGTTAATTTGAACGAATTTTGTTTTACTTGACCTCAAATGTCTACCGCCGACGAAGTAATCTTGCTTATGACTCAAGGAACGTCAAAATACTACCTCCGAATAACGTAACCTTATATGAATTTTACGTCTGACTAATGTCCCTTGTGAATGATGTAGTTGATCCTATCCTGCCACAGTCAAGGTTACCCGGGTCGACCAGGACTCCAACTAGGCACTTAGAACTGTGCTACTTGCATACCTACGAATGTATGCGTAGTTTGTTCCTCATCATTATTATCGTTATCATCGTAATCATACTCTTCCTTGCTTTCTCTTGTGAAGAAAGAAAGTAAGGAAAATACTTTCTGTGAATAAGACTATTTTTTCTGCCATATCTTTGCATGTTGAACAACCGTCATCATGGTTGCGTGATTTTTACTTCAAATGAGAAAATTTCAACTCTAGGAATGCTATCTTCACCGTACTCGGGGGAAAACGATTCATGGAGTCGACTTCCCTGCGTTGCGTTCGCAAACTAATATACGACAGACACAGACAGACAAACCTTGCTGATATAAATGTGAACTCTACGACATTGAAATTCTTCGAATTCGGGGAAAAGAGAAAAAAAGAGCATGGATAAAGTGTTAATCTTCACAGTGCAATGCAGTGGAGTGTGGAACAATGCCTTTATTTCTGAAAAGTAATTTCACCTGGATCTGGAATCTGGATGGGGGGTTCACACACTTTACATACAAAGTGGTGCTCAAACAAGAAAAAGGCGGAAGACATTATGTAGAGGGCCACGAACCCCAACCTTTGAACTTACTTGAATGTTTGGAGTGTGTGAGGAACCCGACCACTATTAGTGATGTTGCTGACTGGTGGTAGGAGGGCATAGAAGTCCGTATATTCCATCGTCATGTCATAATGGACCTAAAATACAGGACAAAAGAAAAATACATTCAATTCAAAACATTATATTAAGTTTTTCTTCTCGACTATTTTAAACAAGGAATGTTATCATCTTAGGTGCGGTAAAACCGTCATTTCGATTACCTTTGTTACGACAGACGACAATTTATTTCCTGGCAAAATTTTAGCTCATCGTGACAATTTCTTAACATTCTGCCTAACGCTCATTTTATTTAAATCTTTACGACGAGAAGAATCGAGAGAATTTTTCAATATGTCTTGACCAAATTATCCATCATTTACGTTAAAAATAATACAATTTTGAGTAATTTAGCATTTTTTATTGGTAATAAACAGTTTATGAAATAAATATGAAGCTTCTCATTTATTTTTGAATTTCTATGGAATTTGCTGGCAATCTATTATTGAAATATTACGGACAAGTTTTTTTTTGTAAATTAAAAGAAAGGAATTTTAAGACAACAGGACACTAGATTAATAAAAATATATACTATGAACGTAGAGTCGCAGTCAGACCTTAGCAGCTGACAGACTTGTAAGGAAGACTTAAAAATTCTCATCACGATTTGGAATGTGCAATATGTATTCAAGAGTAAAATGATAATAGCATCAAAGTTTGGCAAAGATGCCCAAAGGGAGCAATTAAGTTGGAAATTTCTAGTACGAGAGATGTTGTCTCAAATGTTTATCAAACTGTCTTGTTCTTGTTGTTGTCGTTCACATTATCAACGCAAATTCCAAACCACTTACTCTGGATTGGATTATCTAAGTTATTTTATAGAAGGAAATTTTATATTTGAAATGGTCGTACTCGAGGACAAACGTGCGTAGAGTTCTGATGTAATGTGTAAAGATTTTCATTTGCAGGATGATTCGCATAAAATTAGGTTAAAACGTTTTCTGTTATCTTTTGGCGAAATGTTTGCTCTCAAAAACAATCAAGTCTGGTGAAAGTGGCGAAAGCTGGCTTTCTCCACCAAATGTATGTAAAAACCCTGTGCCTGGACTTGTAGTTAGGTTCCGTGAGTGAATTGCAAATAATTGAATTCTGTTGAAAGAACGTCAAGGATTTTCCAAAGACTTCTGCTCTTCCACTAAGGGATTAAAGAAAATAAAACTGGAAGAGACTGAAAGAATCTGATGCCACGTTTCCTTGGCGTCCCTTGTCTAAGGAACTTTTACTCCCTCTGGAGAAAACTGACACAGACAAGTAAGGTACCGAGTGCGTTAGCATTTGGCACAGGAAAAGTAGTCCCATACATACATGAAAAGTCTTAAGCCCAAAGTTAAGTACTGTAACCAAATAAGAGCAACTCTCCTGCTACAGTTGGACGATAACAGAATGTCGTGCAATTTTGGAAGACGACGAAGAAAAAAATGAAAGAGAAAGAGAATGGAACGTGATTTGGAGAAAGCCAAGCTACTCTCATCTTCAGATCAAAGAGCATTGCATTGGCATTTCACTACTTTCACATTCACTTTCAAATAACTATGTTCAAGTCAATTTCTATTTCCAATCAAATATATTCGACTATTCCGAATTCCCATTTAGTTGGTGGAATTCTCTTTACTTAATTTTTACGAATCCAACGATAAAGGTGTCGTCAGAGGTCAAATATTCGTTCATTTCTCGTGGAGAGATTGTTAGGCATAGAAAATATAACCACAGTAATAGAAACTACTCCGCTGACGAAAAACCCATGCATTTTTATTTCACATCGATTGTTCTGTTGAACTTCCAATGTAGTTCAGAATTTTTGAAGTAAATCCCGCAATTTGAATAACTCAAACACACAGCTATGCGGTGTGTTTGAGTTAACGGTGAATGAGTTAACGGTGAAAATTGCCAATGCAAATCCACAGATTAAAATTTGATATGAAAATTTGCATGACTGTAACATATTGGAGAAAATATGGAAAGGAAAATGGAGTTGAGACAGCATGATCCTTAGGAGAAATCCAACTGTGGACTTGTATTTATACTTTTGTGTCATTTCCCAAATGAATGTGGTCAGGCGGGAGACAGACTGAGTCTCTTGTAGTGTGGTGAATCTAGGCGTACATAAAGTGATAATATAATATATCGTCGTATGGTTCATATCTTGGAAAGAACTTCCATGCATGCTTGGACTCCTTCTTTAGTTGCTTAGAAACTTCTTCACGGTTGAGGAGGAAATGTAATTTCCTGAACTATTCTTCAATTTTCCTTCCGCCTTTCATCTCATTTCTTTCTCTTTTTTCCCCGTTGACAATTATCGTTCTGAACCAGCCAGATCGATATCTAACGACTGTTTTAGTATCTTCCTTCATTTAGAGATCACAATATTAGACAATTCGAAATTATTTTGATTAAGCCGAACGTCTCAATGGCTCGCAATAAATTTAATCATTACTTCTCACATTGTATCGATTGAAAAATTTTCCAACCGTCAGTTTTGTTGTTTTTTTTTCGAGAAGAATTCTGTCAACTCCTTTCTTCTACCAGTAGTAACCATTACTAACAAAGAACGGCGTGCAAATGTGTCATACCAATCCGTGACAAACGCTCCAAATTTTTTATTGAATTTAAAGAAATTGCGTAACCTCTGCTAAAATATGATGAATTAGTGATCAGATATTAAGAACAAAATACTGTACTTAATGTTATGCATAGAAAAACATAATTCTCCACTCACATTTGTTGCGTTCAGATTATACAACAATCAATTGCATTGGCATATATTTAGCTTAACTCAAAAGCGCACGCACTAAACGATAAAAAATTAATCAGTCCATCAAAGTTACTAGGTCGAACTGTCAGTCTTGTAACAAAAGGATTATTTTTACTGTTGGGTGGTCACATGTGTTCACGCAGTGACAGTGGTCTCGGTCTTGGTCTCTGATCGATCTGGCCACCAATCATTCATTTTGACCTGGCTGTCAGAACACTTTAGTCTGAATTACGAAAACATTCACGATTTTCGAATAAAACTCGCTTACCCACTCGTCAAACTGTTCTGGCACACGGCAGCGACAGTTTGCGCTAGTGAGCTTTTCCATCTATTCTCACGAGGGAGAATATTTGAATGTAAATTCAGTGTGAGAATTGCTGGGTTATTTAGTTATGTAAATGTGTAAACGTTTACTTCAATTTACACCTTCAATAACATTTCTCATAACAATACCGTAGATCGATTCATCAATGAGTGCAATTTGCCGACATTCTTACCAAATATGAACAAATATTAGCGTTCACTTCGCGTTAACTATTTTGACATCTCACTCGGACGTCATGGCTTCTCACCTCTTACCCTTTTCCTACAGTCAAACTGGGGTTTTCTGAAGAAAGATAGAATATACACGCAGTAAAAAAATTATAGTGGAAATTATGCAAATGGGGCAAATTGCATGGGGCATTGGCAATTGGCACTCCGTGCACGAAATTAGAAGTGAAAAACTAATAACGCTTGGTAAATTCAGATAACTCCTTCATTATACCCAAATAAAGGTCCAACTTCGGGAGACAATTTTTGAACAAATTTATACAGATCAGCATTAAAATATTTCCGTCGACGAACCAAATTTTCTCGCTTACCGAATTCGGGTTAAGAAAATATGGAATCACCCACGATAAACTTTACGACCGAAACTGACCCTTGTCGAACATTTTTGGCGTGACAACCTTGACGACATGCAAATCCGCCCGTTAACCTTAAATTGAACCAATTCTGTCTGCACGACATTCAATTGTAGAAACAGAAAATGCGAAGTAATACTAAGTCTAGCTCGTATAAACCATTACGGGATTTACCATGTTTCTGCAATAAACTTCTAAACACCAATTCTGTCTTAAAGAACCGAAGTTGAAGTGCCCCAAATAAAACCAATACCGATACAAAAAAACACTTTTCTTTGGTTTGTGGGAGGAGTATGGGAAATTACTCCGGGCTGTCATTATACACTTGGAAATAATTGAGTGAATTTCTGAACAGTAGAGTTCAGTGCCTCTTCTGCCCGGTCGTAAACTCGAACAAAGAATTCAGTGGGCGGAAAACTCCGACCTGTCTAAATAATTTACCCGGTTTTATTTTATACATGCAAAACGTTTCAACTCCGGAAAATGTTGTGTCATGGGTTATATTTACGAAGAATTCTGCTGTACAAACCAATCAAATCCCCTTGTCACAGTCACATTCACATTACAGACTTGAGTGATTCGAAGGAAAATGAAAATGGCAAAAACTTTGATTGCCCCCAATCAACCAATTTACTTTTATGTATTTCCTTTCCAAGTCCAATTTTCGATTGGCATTTGTCTGGGCTTTATTTTACTCGAGTCATACAACCATTACATTACAAAACCAAAAAATGAATGCTGGTTGGAAAGTCCAGAATAGTGATATTCCCAGATTTAAGTCACATTGGGGCAACCTTATTGTTGTGGATGAGCTGTAATATTTTTTTTAGTTCAAGAAAAACTAAAATTTCCACTGAACAACGTTGTGAATCACACAAAAAAATTATCAAGTAAAACTCCCAGTATTATTCTACATACCAGGCTGAAACATTCAGCAGCATTGATAACAACCCACGTAGCAGGGTTGTGGGTAATCTCTTGTAAAAATAGACGGTAAGCCGTCATTTCACTCAGAATGTGTGATATCAGAATTCCATCATCGCACTACTTGTGACCACGATTATTATTTTAGTCATCACAGTTCAACTTGAGAATGCATCCCATCGCTTTACCATTTCGGCTGTAACGTACTAAGAATTTCTATCCTACTATGTAAATTCATGATTTCAGACTCGATTTCTCACTTCATATCTGCATTTCTCATCATTGGATATTTGTCAGACTTGAAAAGAAAATTTCACGGGATTCAGCAGACCAAATCTCTCTCATAATTCACCGATCCACATTTGACATGGTTTTAGCTATTTGCGACGGCAATGGCAGTGATCAGAGTTCGAAATAAATCGGAAAGAAATTCTACATAGAGCAAGATTCTCTTACTAAACCATATTGAATAAGAACAATTAGTTAACGACCATTTAGCTATTGTTCCAGGTCATAATTTGAGTTTCCATTCCAGCGGAGAATTTGTTCGTTAGCCGAAGACAACTACTCAAACTTTACATTTCCCATACGCATTAGATTCTCATAATTTTCAATTAAAATTAATTAATGCTATTTCCGTCCCCTCCTATTTGATTGTGTGTGTGTGTCTACGTCTATCCAATTGAAGTCAAAAGGGAAGAAGAAACAATGTCTTCCCTTTGTTCCTTCCTTCCTTTGAATTCATTACCAACCCACTAATAGTATTTCCATTCTCTTCCTATTGTACTGAAAAGGGTGTTCGGTTCAATTCATCCCTTTATCTAAAACGACCTATGCACCGGCTCAATACTTTTTGGGCTACAAGACTGGAGACGCTGCTTGTATCGTGTCGGATGCGCCGTGGTCATTATATAACGGCCGTTGTCCGGACAGGATCGGAACACCTCTGTAAAACGTGAACCAAGACACATTCATCCTATGAAATCTCCGGAGCTGATAACTTCTAACAGGACGGTTGGATTGAGTTAAATATTGTATATTCGGATTCCTCGTAAAATTCTAGTAACACAATCCATCGAATGAATTCCAGATTTTGAACTTCAACAGATCCGAAATGAGTTTTAGAATTTTGACTTCTGTTAGCTCAAAACTGGTAAGGTCCTTCTAATGTCAAATGTAAAGACAGTAGTTCTCTCATCTGCTTTAGGTTTTACAATAGGACTAAATTCGTACATTCGAATTAAAGTACGTGAGTGAAGGGGAAAGTAGAAACTCCACAAGTATTTGGGGTGCAATTAGCAGGTCCATTTGGGGGGCCATAAACTGACATTTATTGTTGAGGCTGAAATCTGAGTGAGGGAGACGCCTCAACTTTACAAGTTTTATGTGTGAATGACTGTATGTATGTAATGACGTTAACTGTGTATATGTTAGAGTCTTGTGTAATATTTCAAGTTCTCGGGCGTTGAAATTAGAGTTTTGTGCTATACGCTAAATTTATGTAAATAAAGATTTCAAATTCAAAATAAAATTCGGAGTTTTGCTTATTGTTATTACGATAAAAATATTTTGTGGAACATTTCCTTGTTACAATTATAAAAAGCGTAGCAAAATGTTGACAGTGTCTTGATTATAAGAAGGGAGTGTTAATATCATTTCGAAAATTACATTTTTATTTATTGCATGGCGGAATAATCCGTATTAACGATAATTTAGGGAAACGTTAGTTGCAGCGTTGTTTAATATATTCGATAATTTAATTTTGGGTTATTAAGATTAAATAGTTAAGTCCTTGTGATGCCTTTGCGTACGGTGAATTCTTTTAAGTTTGAAACAATTGTAGGAGAAACCTTTGAAAGTAAAAACTTTGGTAAAATAAAATAAATGCAGGCGAGTAACCTTGATATTTGTTCGAAAGTATTGCGCTTTCTTTTTTAAAATTCTTTACAGATTGTATATCTCGCTTTGCAGGGAGTAAAGTTTTTATCAGCCACATTGTACTTTGCCCCAAAACTACCTTTATGCTACGCCCTCAGAATATTCAAACAAACTCAAATATTGGTCAAAGGACGACAAACAGCCATTTTTTACCACGGAAGTCATGATAGGAATGCAATATATTGTATATTCGCGGAGAGCCAAGAATTGATGATCCAATTAATTGAGCAAACAATACGAATGGTCGGGTCATGGCAGGAAGCTACAGATAAACTTTACTCCTGGGGTCAATAATTTATTTAAGAGAAACCAGAATTGAATTGAATGGGAAAGGAATTGGTTAATTAAAAAGAAGACATTCCTCTATCAGTTTAACAGAGCAGGACGAACCAACTGGATAGGATTTCTGCATTAGACTCACAAGGGATAATATTCAGCAGTAAAAAATAGGATTAAGTTTAGGTTAATTTTCACTGTGAATTAATTATTCGAAGTGTCGTCTTCAGGAAAATGTAGACTTACAATTTTAATTCACCGCCAGAAATTTACGAATAATTCCTCGATCTCTTCTGTGTATATTTTATAAGGTAATTTGAATATTAATTCTTTCTATGTTCGGTAAAAAGCTCTGTTGTGTCCTAAAATGACTATTAATTGACTAATCCCAAAATATTACGAGTCAATTTAAATTTTACGACCGAATAATGTTCCTCGTAGTTTTCGAGTATATTGGACAACACGCACGTGTACCATTCACTTTAACTTGGTTTGTCTGTCTGGCAATGAAATTGAATCTTTCGGTCCAGTGGTATCCTCCGCCGATTGTTTACTTTCGGTTGTAAAAGTCAACTCAAGAAACAAATACTGGAAATACTCGAAAGGGAGAAAATCAATGTGAGTTGTAACCAAGCAAAGGAAAGGAAATAGACAATAAACTAGCAACGGAACGGTGGACGGACCGCTCTTCGTATGCTGCGATTGCCTTGCATTTTTCCTTGACTTGACTCTGGAATTTTGGTCCAGGGACTTGGAAGTTGAAGTTACTATTAAAAGCAAAAAGTTTTCTTTGTAGACAGAGCGCAGTAATTTAATTTAATTCCTTGCAGCATAGTGCAGAGCATCGTATATCAACTTTAATCTAACCAATTTCTCATCGCTTCCTTGTAAAAGGGGTTTTAATTAGTAAAAAGTTGAGGGAGGACAAATTAGAGGGTTTCGGGGCTTAAGTTTATGCGGTTGCAGGTTTTCAAGCAAAATAATGAGTTGAGTGGAACTTCAATATCCGACCGAAAGTTTCAAAACCAGAATAGCAATGCTTTTAATCAACATTGTGATCTTCATGTGTAGAAATCAAAATTTGATCATGCTTACGAATCCATGAAAATTATACCGTGTCTAGAGATTCAATTTTTCTGATCGGTTTGCTAAAAACCACGAAACTAGTCTATTGTTTACCAAATTGGCAAAAATAGAGAATAAGTAAGGCGGTGTGCAAAACCCAAAAGTCCATTTGGTCAGCACGGCGGCGGTGGCGAAAACATATGTATGTAACTGTTCTAAACCAAGAAACTCTTAGTTAATTATTCAGATCACACTGGGGGTTATACTCTGCATGACCTCTCCTGAGTTGTGGTATGACAGAATTTAGATATCACACTTTCTGGTTCAAATGATGGTTTATCGTCTATTCCTACGACGGAGAAAGCTCACAACCCTGATATGTGAGTTCAAAATTCAACTCACTTTGTTGAATGCATTCCTGCACTATCACCACACGACACCCGATATCTTTTTACCATCATTGGATACCCTCGTGGTACCCGACATTCCTTCCCCATTAGGGCGCTTCACCGATTTTTGAGACCGGAGGTTGGAAAAACCCCTGCGCATGTAAAGTAAAAACCTCACAGTGTAGGAAAAGTCGGACAGAAAAAACCAGACTTGTTGAATCGAACCCCATACCGGCAGGTAACAGTTGGACACCCGTACTTCTATTCTATCGACGGCTAATTTGATCGTGAAACACGAATGTAGGAGTAAAACTTACAACAAACCTATTACGACATTTTAAAGACTGAACTCATAATAAAATAAATCCACATCGTGAAGTAATAAGTGTTATCATTAATGCTCATTAAACACTAGTAATTTCTCATACAAAGACAAATCACTAAAACAGAGAACCGTAACGCTGAAACTGGGAAATAATGGTGGAACTCTGCTCTGCTTTGTTATCTTAAGACAACCTTTACTAGTCATTTTTATCAGTCCTGTCATGAAGGAATTGTACTCCTATAAAAATATCCCGAGTGATTAATTGTCCCCCATAAAATGCGAGCATTCAGTACTTACTTAGGTAATGCATGTTTGAATCTTACATGAGAAAACGCAAACGCGAGGAAGTGAAACTTCCACACTTAGTAATACACAGCAGAAATATATTTTCTGGACACACTGGCCGAGTAAAAGGGTCAGTCACTCCGCCCTTAGGACTAATTTCCAGTCAGCAATTCTGATAAGAAAATGTGTAATCTAAAAGTTCTTCTATGTCGAACTTTAAACATAAAAAACTACATACATTACAGGGTGGTGCATAAGTTATTCCCATAACAGTCGACCCTCCACACTTCGGTTACAGGAGAGGCTACGTTGAATGATTATGAACCACCCCGTACAAAATTTCCATTTTCTTTCGTGTGATGAAAAGTGTAGACTCATTTTTTACTAAAGGAAGGCAAGGTTCATTTTAGACCCAAATTCCAGGTGAAAGTATTTGAGTGAAAACACGGCAGCGAGGGATTGAATTGAAACTGGTTGACATGCAAAGCAATCAACTCATGCAAATTATTTATTCGAGCACTCAAGCATCCATTTCTAAGCTTAACTTTGTGTAGCATTACAAACACTCTTTCATTTCCTGGATTAACATATTCATCAGAGGGTATTCCAGGGTCTGGAGAACATTAGTAGCCTGGCACGCCTTACCACACTAATTATATACTCATGGCGTCGACTTTCACTTTTATCATCAATAACTTTTAATGAGTGCCTTGTGTGCTCACTTTTTGCTTTGTTGGTCTAGTCTTTGAAAAATCCCTCTGACTCTGACATCCATTCGAACCAACCACACACCACCTATTCATTCTCGTCAATTTTTCATTCACAAAGTTGATTCCCAGTAGACCTCTACACACCAAAACCAAAATCGTCTATTGAAAAGTGTGAATACTTCTAAATTGAAAGGGAAGATTCAAAGGTTCGTCTGTTCTGTGCTATAGGGCTCTTGGTAACAAAATAAACTCCACATTTGTGCTTAGTTGCAATCAGATTCATGAATAATTTCAATTCAAATCGAATCGAAACTCTAATCGTCTGTCCGTACTATAAACAGCAGCATGATAGTGAAGTTATCCGGATATTTGCATATCCGGCCACTTCATATTTGAGTCCAATGAAACTTACCAATTCGATATGGATTTTTTAAAGTAATATAATCGTTCATGACTTTTTGACATCTGTACATTTAATACTATTATTTGTTGAAACTATTTTATCTTAAAAGACGCCGGTGCTGGTGTTTGGAAATATTTCTGCGTCGACTTTTGACATTTCATTTGTATATATAGAATACTTCCAGCCAGGTAGAATAATTAAAAATAGAAGCTTGACTGTAACATATTCTTTAACCTGTGTATTGTTATTATAATAATAAAACTGGATCAGTTTGAAAGGTAAAGATAAATTAAGACTTAGAATTGATGGATGGGACTAGAACTTCATTCTTTAGATAACCGGAGACAGGTATGGACGTCTTTGGTAGTTCGTCTTTCGTATTTTCTCGCCTAATTGAGACAGATGAACCTGAGCGTGAATGCATATTGCGAGGGTGTGACATCTTACTTAAAGACGAAATACGAATTTGGGTTTGGTTGATAACCATACTGTGTAAAATGATAAGGGCAGGTTTGGTTTATTGGATAATTTATGAATGTGCTACTTACAGCCCTTTTTGTGAGAGCCTGCCAAGAGAAATGAAGATCATCGACTTCAGGTGGGACTGTCACCAAAAAATTTAATGCATACTCGTTCACCACCCCCTCAAGTACGTAGTAAATGTCACTTGAGATTCCTGTAGGAACAAGAATAAAAAAATGTCATGTATTAATAATGGCCATATGTGAATGAATATTTTAATAGATTTTCATTTCCTGAGAATTCATCCGGATCAGGTACCTTCATTTCTTAGGTGGGTCAACCTTTCTCTAGTCATAGAAGTTATTGCGAAATTGAAAGCAACAGCAGTTTTAATTTATTTATGAATAAATATTCGACTGACTTTTGAGAAATTGGGGAGTACATACGAGAAACCGAAGTCGAGCTTGTCTGTTATTCGAGTGCAATTTAAATCATTCCACGAAAAGTAAGGACAACATTGTACGTATCAACTTTATGTGAGTCATGAAGAAAGCATTTGTTGATTGCGACTTTCAATGCATAATTTATTAGTAATAAGTAAAACGGCAGGGAAAGTTGCACAACAGCGAACCAAATGTGACAAGAAATCCTATATGCGATGTAAAATTCAAATCTGTCTGAAATACTGGGGTTTGGTCAATATTACTAACAGTCAAGTGCGTCTGTAACGTAATAAACTCAGCGCTTGTATTGATGGCATGATTGTTAGGGCGCCTTTTTAAGTGGAGCACTAAGAACAAAATATGCGAAAGATTTGTGATGAGGAATAAAATATTAGTGGTTAGAAATATTGAAATCTTCAAAATATTGGGTAGAAATGTAGCAATTCTCCCCTCGACGGGTTGATGCTGACAAGAATCTTGCACCACCCTTCCAGTACTAATTGCTGGAGAATTACATGAGTAAAATTATGACACCCCCATAAAGAAGGATTAAGCGTAGACCGGTTGTATGTGTGTGTGTGTGTTGCAATGGAATTACAAAATGTTCCGTTCCATTCCCACCGGAAACCGTTCCTCTGGAGAATGAAAATGGAAGGAAGTGGAGAGAAATATTTCATCATGTTCTTCTCAAGCAATTAGTGAAGATTGCGCGGAACAATATGAGGGGGCGGTTATTTATTAGAATTACTACACTTACTATTAGTTTTCACAGCCCAACCCACCATTCATTCCCACTGTTCAGACTTTCCTTCATTTCAAGAAATCTAGAGAAGATCAATGGGCTCGGGAGAGAGAATAATAGACTTAACCAGTCAAATACGTACATAAAATTGGCTAAATTGGTAATTCTCACACAGTAGGGTGCATTGTTAAGAATAGTTAATATTATTATATGTATAACCAAGCAATAATAATTTATTTTACCACGGAATGTCTATACGATTACAGCATTGACATTATTTATTCAGAGTTTCCGAGCAGGATCGGAACACCTCTCGAAAAAAAATGAAAGGAAGGAGATGCATTCATGTATGTGACCCCAGGAACGTTCAAGTTTAATTGTCTGTTGTGAAGTTCAAAATTATGGAATTCTGTGGATGGATTGTGTTACTAGAATTTTACAAGGAATCCCAATATGCGAGATTTAGCTCAAATCCTGACAGAAACTAGAAGGTCAGGAACGTTCATATGGTGAACGTGTCTCTCTTCACTTTTTTGGACAGGTATTCAAATCCTATTCGAATACATGCACTTGCATTGGAAATTTCAAGGTTCCAAGTCCCATAAGACTGGGTTAAAAATATTCTGTGATAATTTGGCTTATTCTAAAAAACAATGGACAAAATGTTTGCAGTTGTGCGAAATTTGGACATGAAAAAGATGAATATTACGAATAATACGTTGCTGATTTTGTAAATAAAAAATAAACCGAATAATATGTTCCTTTGGTTTTTATGTGTAATGTCATAAAGCTGACGATAGCGAAGCGTTAGAGTGAAAGAAGTATACGAGCACAGTAGGAGGCAGGAAGTAAGGGACGGTAACTGCCACCTAACACGCGATTATAAAACGCATTTTACACACTGTCTTATGACCATAAATTTGTGAAGTCACTCAGACTCTGACTTTCTTCGTGTAATCTTCAAGGCTTATAAAAATTCAGTTTTAATGACTAGGACGCCATAAATCCTGGACGTTATTATCTTTTATATTCGAAGAAAAGACTGAGGCGAAGGAAAATCGATTCAGTCCCGCACCAAGAATCTGATACTTTGATACGGAACGAACTTAACTGAAGCTCGGAAGACTAAACAAACTGCTGGAAGAATAAAATGAATGCAGTAAAATTTACGACACGATTCCTTTTTGGGATAGGAGTATAAAGTTGATAAGCAAATAAAAGGAATGTCAACATAAAATAACCAGGATGCACTTTCAGTTTTGACAATTTCACGACAATTCTTCCTCGTGACAGTTCTTTTGCAGTGGAGACATTTCATTACTCAGAAGCATATGTACATTTAATGCAATTAACCTCAATAGTCCTGTTTAGATTTCAGCATTGTTTATCAAATATTTTAGAATCTGCCTTCAAATCAAGAGTCTCGTGCAAAATTTAAAATCATGAAGTTTGTGAAGAATTATCGCGCGATAGAGTTGACGGGAAGTAGAGTTGCTGCTATAAAAAATTTACTGTGTTGAATTCATTGTTATGAAGTGTTGGAATTGAAACGGTCTCCGTATCTAATAAAAACAAGCCATTAACGCCATAGCACAATATAAATATCAACGACGTCACATTGAATTGTCACTGATTGAATTCCGACTGCAATTAACTTAACTGTGAGTAATTTAATTAAAATATATAAATGCAAAAATAGTGGTGACGAATTATGAGAACGACTATTATCGTGCGGGCGAATATTTCAGGAATTATCGTGAATAAATATTACTGGATAATATTATTGTGCCAAAAGTTTCCCGTGCAAGTCTCGTGTTTTGACTATCGGTCGGATAAGCCGAAAGTGTTGAAACGGGATGGGTTGACTCTATATAGGGTGTGTTTAGGAGGAAATGAAAAGGGATTGATGGATCGAGCAATTTGAATGGGAAACGAGGAAAGAATTGAGTCTCTGACGTGTGCTTAAGCCCAAGTCCTGTACAGTAATACAACTCGTGCCTGGTGATAATTGGGGGGAAAGTCAGAGGAGAAAGTGGAAGTAAAAGTTAAGTAAGTGAAAGGAGGGAAGGACTAGATAAGAGCAAGTCTTGGCCAAGTAGTCTATTCATGTAGTGTCCCAAGTTGGTAAGGAAGAACCCAAAACTTACTGTACTTCTTTCCACAACTTGACAGAATATTAGCAAAACCACCCAAACTTGAAAGACCAGGTATTATCCCGTATTCTGGAACGGGTAAGAGAAAACCGTGAGTCTCAGTTAGCCAACTTGTGTGGAATACCAATTGCAACTGCAGTCTCTTCCATGAAATATTTTACACCAGTTTAGCACTCTCTCAATTTATTCTTACAAGGAACGCTTTGCACACGTAAAATTCTGTCTAAACTAAAATTTCGGGATTTAAACATGTCAAGGTGTCTGAATTTCGTTGAATTCTCTAATTTCTCGTTACTTGTGGAGATTTTAGTGGAGTATGCCTGGTATCAAAATTTGTAGCTGTGAATCATAATTTTATCTGCTTGTAAAATTATAGGGACACTCGAATCCTTTCCTTGTAAGTCACCGTTAACTTCATTCAATGTGTTGCGTTCTCACGAGAATGAAATGCAATATCAAATTTGTACTCTTCAATTTTGACTTTAAATTCAGGAACATTCACTGTTTTCATCCATTCCTTGTGGTTAACAAGTCAAGAGACGTGCTACATTTTATGCAACCCGGAAACCAAAACTTTATAAAGTGGTTTCTTCCTATTTAATTCTATGCTTACTTAGACTTTGTACAGAAAATAAAGTTATCAGGCAGGGACACTGCATGCTCAATTTATCTTGTCAAAATATTTAGAGAGAGAAAGTTAAGTGAATGTATTCGGTAAGTTCGGAGTTTACTTTGCAGGAAAATCGTGTGAACTATTTCTGCGTGCATGTAAATGTTGGTGAACTCAATAATATTAAGCCAAATCACATAAGAAATTGATTACAATACTTTTATATAACTGAATTCGAACTCAATAGAGCGTGCTAGATTTTCGTTCACGATTTGACCTGAATCCGATTGACTAAATCAGCAATAACACGCTCACTTTGTCAGACGATAAGATTTAAATATAATGGGAATATTAAATAAGTTCACTTTGCTTCTATGATATTCTAAAATACAATTTCGGACTGTGAACACTTAATTGACATGGCCAAAGGTCGAAACCAACACACACACACAGAAATTTTAGTTCCGTCACTTCAAGACTCAATTCCACCGGTGGAAAGCCACGAACAGATGAACTAGATTAAAGTCCTTCGTTGCCGACGATTCTTTAAGACAATAGACATGGAAGTTTATACGCGACGACAGCCGTGTAGAAATACTTTATGTGACCAATTCGCTCAGACTGAAAAAATTCTTCACATACGTCTGATTTATTGCATAATTTTCCGATTACTTTCTCCAGATCTTTATATAGTACCAAATAATTTTTGGTTATCGTCCATCGGTGCGTTCGGTTGAGCAGAGCTAACCCGAGTTTGAACGCACGCTCACGCACTCGTGTAGTTCAGGGTGGTGCGTACCAATTCCACACCTACGCAGACAACGTTTTTTTTTAAAATAAAATGGCGTAAGAGACAGTCTCCTAATATTTTACATTTCTCTGTTTTGTCTCAGAAAATATGCAGTGAAAGGCGTCGTAAAAATTCGAGTTAGTCCAGACTTTAATTTTCTCCATTTCGTAGTTAGTTAATTGCTTTTATTAAAACCAAGAACAAGAACTGCAATACATGTTTTGGTTAGAATATCGTGACCCTAGGCTGGATTT
>JAQFYE010001391.1:0-23354 GCA_034694305.1 Protaphorura glebata | reverse complement strand
CCGACACCGTGGGATTCGCAATTATTTGCGTTCCCGGGCCATGAATGGTTTTCTTATCATGGAATAATTGACATACTGCTAGTGCTTGTTAAGTTTTGAGTATGACATAAGAGTATGCCCAGTACTTGCACTTGGATTACAGTATGTCAGCAAGTATTTGTATGTCTCTTCGATTGTCTTTTTCCTTGTTTGGGTTTAATGCACTGGTTCTATTTGCCCAATCCAGACGGTATTGCCAATTAATTTTCGCACACTACACGTCCAGACATGTCTTCTTGCATTTAATTCCATGTATTCAGTTTCAGGATTAAATTGAAACCTTTCGGATAGAATTAGATTACAAATTAATTAACATTCGTTTGCATGTATGACCTTCGGCACTTGTCGTAATCATGACTAGAGAGGTCATTATTTCACATTATTTTATTTGGAAATTGTTAAATTTTGTTTGCCGTACTATCAACTTTTCACGCGTTTTTAAAAAATTATTATTGAGCTGGCATGAATTCTTGAATTTCTTTATTTGATTTCAATCTCATTTTGAAAGTAGTTTTTTCTTTGAATCAGAAGAACAAACAGATTTTAACATCGGTGAGATTTGCATACAATATTAGTGTCTCATTTTTTGGCATAATTGAATCCGCAATCATATTTTACCAGGAAAGAACACCAGAAAGTTTAATGTTTTCAGAGTAAACTGTTGTTAATATGGAAACCTTGATCGGAGTCATTAAATTCTAATTTTTTGTCCCTGGTACAGAATTGAAGGATGGTCGGTGAAGATGGTTCCCTTGGGCTTCCTTTGCCAATTTAGCTGGCTGAAACTGTGAAAGGAGAAAACGGGCAAGAATATTTGTTTGGAAATTATCGCCCCGGTTTCGGACAATTGTCCATGTGCCTTCTCTCCCTTATGTCCAGTGCACAGTTGGAAGGGACAGCACGACCGGACTTAAGCACTACAACCCTTGAAGGGACTATGCGATCCGACATTCTCGTTGTGGAACAACAACGGAGTCAAGGAGCTGTCTATAAGGAAGAAACCATCATTGGAAATGGTAAGTCATAATTCAAACAGCACCTCAGCTAAAAATTGACCCGTTAGATTCGTTTGAGAAGTTGTAGCCCTGGACCTCCTGATCAACCTTTTCCGACGTTCTAACCCGAAAAATCTGACTGTTTGAAATGCTAAACACACTTCGTCACGTCATGAATGTGTTAGGGATTTCAGTGACCACACAAAGTGCTTTTACTAGAAGCCAAACAGTTACATTTTCAAATAATGAACTTCACAATAGTTGTTTAGGAGGTCGAGGGCTACAACATACCGAAAATCCAACGGCCTACTTTCTGCGGTAACGGCTGTGGTTTCCTTTAGCAGTACTTAGGGAACTATAGTATGCTGGAACCCTAAACTGGTAATGCCATCTTTAATGGTAATAAATTGTGTTTCTAGGAGCCTACGGAACTGTGTACAAAGCACGTGACATCAACAATCCATCTACTTACGTGGCAATCAAGAAAGTGAGGATCCCTTTGAATGAAGATGGCGTTCCTGTCTCAATTCTTCGTGAAATCTCACTCATTCGTCAACTTGACAAATTCCAACACCCAAACATTGTCAGATTTCTGGATGTCTGTAATGGACCACGTCAAGGACTGGATCAAAGTCTCGTTCTTTTCCTTGTCTTTGAATTTGTGGATAGAGACTTGGGGAAATACATTCAAACTGTTTCAGTAGAAGAACTCACCCTCTACAAGATCAAGGTATTTGCCACAATTAGATGTATTTCTACGCTCTTTTAGTTTCATTTTATTTTATTTTATTTTATTTTATTTATTTTTTATTTTATTTGTTTTTTTATTTTTTATTTTAGGATATTACTTTTCAAATTTTGCGAGGTGTAGATTTCCTCCATAGTCAAAGGATTCTACATCGTGACTTAAAACCACAGAATTTATTGATTACTCGAAGTGGTCAGGTCAAACTTGCGGATTTTGGATTGGCCAAAGTCTATGATTTTAGTATGAGGCTAACTAATGTGGTAGGTTTATTTATTTTTTGGAATAATTGCTTGAAAAATTTGTTGCCTGTGATAGATTTGTCATAATTTGTATTTTGCATTGGTTTCAGGTGGTAACGCTCTGGTATCGTGCACCAGAAGTACTTGTGGGTGCCTCTTACGCAAGTCCAGTTGACATGTGGTCCATTGGCTGTATCTTTGCAGAATTGTACAGACGGCGACCACTTTGTCCGGGAACTTCGGAGCGAGATCAATGTGAAAAGATATTTGAGTGAGTCAAATAATTCTTCTCACCGAATATAATGAACAATTCCAATAGGTGGAATTTTTAAATATATATATTTTTTAAATTGGCGGCACATTATATTTCGTTACTCAACTTTTTTTAGGCACTTATTCTGAGAAGGACAATATAACCTAATTTTAATTTTTACATTCATTTTTCAAATAGTGTCCTCGGAACACCTAGTGATGATGATTGGCCGCGAGACTCCAAAATAATGCCAACAACATTTTTGCCGAGACCGGCCCGCAATTTGGAGTCACTGGTTCCTGGCCTTTGCCCTCGGGCGGAAGATCTTTTGAGCAAACTTCTTGCATTCAATGCAGAAAAACGGATATCTGCAATGGATGCACTAAATCACCCATATTTCGAAGGACTCATGGTCACGGAACCTTCAGTAGTGGAAATTAAGGATTTGGGGAGGGTAAGTGTAGTTCCTCAACAACAGCAACCCCTACAACAACAAAAAGAACAACAACCATCCGTTCCTTCTCCAATTATTACAAATACAACACCCACGACCACGACGAATAATAATAAAAGCTCAAATAATTTATCCAATGATCCGAGTTTGACGATATAACGTAATTCTAAGGGATTTTTTGAATAGTGCTTTCATTCGAAGTCGATTACCGATTACCGATTAGTCGGCCTCGGTTAGTTATTTATTCCAATATAAAATATCCGTTATTCACTAAATCTCTAGTAATTTTCTAACGGCCTTGAATGCCGTCCAGTGAACAGAATGTATTAACCGTCCTTGATGTAGTGGGACGGAACAGGACTACGGTGCGGTGGGCCTTTTTTTAAGCACCACCCTGTACAATCATAATATTTTCAATTTCGAAAATTATCTTCTGGTGTTTTTTAACGAACAACTGAATCATGACACGACACGACTTGACATTACTCATTAATGCAATCTAGTCCGAACAAACGTGAAATAGGTATTATTTAAAATTCCATCACAATGGAAATGGAGTGTATTTAGGACATAATTTTTATAATGAGAATCTTTAGGCCAAAAAAATTGGCCATACCAACTTGAGCATGCGAGTGTTAATAGTTTTTATTATTATGTACAATGTTTAACGATTTATCGAAGCCATTACCCCACCCCGCTAGAGCAAAATGTGAGATATACGTTTTTTTCAGAATTGCATTTGAAATTCGAAAAGTGGTTACCTTTCTGCCTATCCGGACTTCCATTTTTTAATGTCCTTTAAATTTTGTGATTTGGGACAAGTTTTCACTTTTTATTACTGCACGCATCATATTTGAATTGCTTGCTCGATACTTGCGTGTGTAAAATTGTCTAATCTCAATTTTTTTCGGCACCCCGGGGTACAGGGATGGGGGGAGTGGAATTAAATGACCAGTCGGACCCCGCGTGTTTATTTTGTATAGGCCAAGCCAAACCTGAACTGATTTAATTTATTATGTATTAATTTAATTAATTAATTTGATTTCAACACAGCCATGGATTTTGTAAACGTATCGTAAATGGGTACGGTAAAATTTCTAATAAAATTCCGGGTTGCATCTGCAAAATCTGTGTACAGGTCAGTCGGTTTCTCCGTAAGGATGTATGGGAAAAATAAGTCCCGGGTTTTATCAGAAATTTTACTGTTCTTAATAATATTTTTGCATGAGCCAGATGCCAGTTTTAATTTTGTACAGAACTACCTCAACTGTATTATAAATTATCAATATATATTTTGATAAGAATTGAAATATTCATAGTCCGTTTCACAAGGAATGCAAAATGTTTATTCAGCCACAAAAAGACACGAAGACGCTTACAAGTTTTTTTTTTATTTCCATTCTTCAAACTGATTCAGAGAGCTTTTTTACATTTAAATTTTGTATGATCATTATCAATTATCATGAGTACAAGGACTTTTGTAAAAATATGTTTGCAATATTTATACCAGTGCATTTTTGTAAAATTATCATGAAAATCATGGAAACTGTAATTTGTATTTATAATAGCATGTGTACTTCAAAATAATAAAATCGTGACAATAATAAAGTAAATCAATCAAATGAAAGCTTTCGTTAATTTTTTTTATTAAGTGGTGTGGAGATCATACTTTCAAAAATTAAAATACTGTCATTTCTTCCAAAGTCACCCTAGTAGTACTTGACAGAAAATAGACTTATTTATGCTGTGTAGTTCTTGACATAATTTCAAACCAGGAAACGTATGTAGTACCCGATAGCTGTAGCTGTATCGATGGTCACTTTCTCTTTGATCACAATCGATACTTAATTCTTTAACTAGTTCGTTGTCGAAATATCCTTCCGCGTTTCAACGAGGCAATGCGACTTTCGAATATTTTATTACTTCGATTTCTCTCAAGTAAAATGTGACACATTCGTTGAATACTTTCGAATCCCTGCTCTCAATTTGTTGTCCACGACCCTTTAGTGAACACATTACTCTCATCTGATTTTTACATTTTTGAGTCAGTAGCAGAATCATGAGTGGGAACAACGGTTTTGAATACCTCGGAAACAGATCACCGTCTCCACCGCCGATGCTAGTATGCGACAATACCGCCTGCGTTGAAGACGACGACGAAATCGAAGTATTATTCCATGGAGTATTCAACCCAATCGTCTTGTCAACCCGGAGTCTAGCACCTGGTCCTGAAAACGTGATCTCTTCAAATTTACCTGCCGGTAACGGTTCCGTCATCGGCGTATCATCGACTGGGTTGGGCAAAAATGGGGATGAGGACGTCGTGGAGGTCACACAGAGGTCACAAAATGTTTCAAGAGAGGGTGTAGTCATGGCCGTGGATGAACCGACGCCCAACACATCCCAGAGGTCATTCTTGAGAATAGTGAGGGTTGAAAGCCTCGGAGTCAATCACCTACGGGGGAATGGAGAACTTATGAACCCAGGAAATGGAATTGCAGTGTCAACTGATTCACGGATGTCGACTGTTCAAGTACCGTTACCGTCAAACGAAACATCTTCACAGGAAAGGTCGGAGTCTCCAGCATCTGAACGTGCAAGGTTGTTGCTAACGCCGGTCTCAATTTATAGCGATGACGAACAGAATCCGACATCCGCTGACGAAATTTGCACTCCAGTACCGACCACTTCATCAACTCTTGTTCGTCCTCATGCAATCTGTGCCCGGATGCATATGGGACCGAGACGGCGCCTCACTCAGCGAGAAATCAGACAATATCGCTGTGAATCGGCGGACAAACGTCCCCGTCTAATACCGGAATCATCGTCCGATTCTGACTCGGAATCGGCTTCCGAATTGACGAGCTTTACACGACAACGTATGTACCTGTTGTCAGAAGCAGGAAGACAAGGAATCCGCGATGCTCAAGCCTTAAATAGGCGCAGTCGTGCTCGAAGTCCAGAAGGGGTCACCGCGGTCACATCCACTTTACCACCGCCTTCATCGGAAAGTAAATCGGGTCGGGAATTGAATCCGGCTGACAAGGAAGACATCCAAATAGCCATTCGTCGCCCAAATCCGCAGACAGTTAAAGGAACACCGGAAGCCACGCCCTTGTCAAAGGCATTCTTATCGGAAAGTGAATCGGACCCGGAATGGACTCCGACAGTGGAGAAGAAGAAGAGAACCAAGAAAGCACGGCGTTGAATAAATTATAACACAGTTATAATCAGATACCATCATAGGTGTACGGCTCTGTAGCGCTACTCTGTAGCGGGCGAATAGCGATATTTGACAAAATACGGAATATTGGTTGGTTTAATATTTGCATTGCAAAATATTTTTTAATAATTTTTATGCAGTTTAGTAGTTACAAATAAATTGATAGACTAAATTGCTGTTTGGATATAATTATTCGCCTTGATTTTCTTATATGCTTCTTAAGATTCTTGTTACCAAACACGATCCGTTGGTTTACAACAGTTGACCCTAACAATAAGAGTATAGCCGAATAAAGGAAATCTATGTGCTTATTATCTTCGTAGCATTCAGGGGCTATACCATTCGTGCCCCGAGGAATCGAACCCGCGCAGTATCGGCAAGGTCCATTTATAAATAAAATACTCTCACTTGTTTATATTCACCATGGCACGCATTACCAAACTTCCGCTTATTTCTCGTGCAGAAAGGGTTGCCATTGCCATTTCATTTCGCTTAAGGTTTAGATAACGCCATACGTCACCCTAGTAGTAGGAAAATATTTCAATGGATACTCTCTTTTAAACCGACCCAAACCGTGTCCAACCCGAAAATCAAGCCAACAGAATAGCGAAATTACTGTTAATATTCTAAACTCAATTATAAAAGGACAAATTGTTTATTTGTAAACACTCATTGCAGGAACTATTAAAAAGTGTTATTTTCTATGAAATAGTTCAAGCTCATGTTGATTAGAGTTTTTATCATTGAGGTAATCAATCGAGGGATGACCTTCTGTGCTTTACCTGTTCAAATTACTTCGTACAACTCCAAACCCGAGAAATTGGGTCAATTAGAGGTCATCGCGTGTCGTGTGTAATAGTGTCCGAAGTTTATTTGACAACTCGTGCGGGATTGGAAATACTTTATTATTTAATTTGAATGTTCACGTCTACATGGAATCTCATAGGACCACCTGTACTACCCAGGTTTAGACAAATGTGAGATATGCATTTAAGGCGAAATATAATAAAAACATTAGCAAAGTCCGGTTACCAATGAGCTGGTTATTACCAGTGCAGTGCCAGTAAACTAGAGGTAATTGGTAAAAATTAGGGGAACGTTGGCACAAGGAGGACATCATAGGTTTTTTGTGCTATGCCGTGCTGCAAGTTAGCAATACTTAAATTTTGTGTCCAAGATTTGAAATATTGCATCTTTAAACTGCCGTTAAAAAATTCAAAATAACGAAATCCTGCTTTATTATAATGGAACACCCAGGTTGCAATAATTAGCATAGTCTGCATAGTTTGAACGTACTTTACGCATCCTACGCTGACTTTGGGTTGTTTGTTAATGTAAAATATTATTTCCTTCTTTCGTTCCCTTTGCCTTGTCATAACAAGACAAGACAGTCACTTTCCATTTCCATACTTCTATGTATGACTGCGTTGATATAATAAAACAAACAAACAATCAGGGCCAGAGCCGGGATAATGCGGCCCTTTTAAACCTGTCTAGTTATTAGGTACTGAAATGATGACTGGACAAGAAATCTGTTAAATGGATGGATAGACACGGAATAGAGATGAGGGGGTGGGTTATCCTTATCACTCATATCAAATGAGTTCAAGAGTATTATTAACCACATTTGAACTCGGACTCTGATTATGTTATGTTTAGATCCTTCTCCAAGTAAACACCATCCATCATCCGACTCAAATCTCTATAAATGCACAAACAAATTAGATTTGAACCTCAGTTTCAGTTCATTCCAACTATTTCACAATTTCACCTCTCAAAATGTTTTCAATCAACGTATTTTTAATGAGCTTTGCTCTTTTCGCAATTTCTCATGTAGTTGGAACAGAATCCTTGTGGAATAATCAAAATAGATTTGACCCGGTCAAGTTTGACCAGGAAGAGAGTAATGACATTAACTCAGTAGACAATTCAGAACCGCAAGTTCGGTTTGACCCAACATGGGCTAGTTTGGACAACCGGACCTTACCTGCTTGGTATGATCAGAGCAAAATAGGGATTTTTATCCATTGGGGAGTTTTCAGTGTTCCTGGCTTTGGAAGTGAATGGTTTTGGTTCAATTGGAAAGGAGGTGGTAAGGTCATCAATACTCATATTTACAGGGTGGTCAAAAATATTCATATTTACAGGGTGGTCACAAATATTCATATTTACAGGGTGGTCCATAGATATTCACCACAATTATCGTTTCATAAAGATTTTGGTAGAACTGACTCTAGACACTTGATGACCGCAGATGAAGAACAAATTGAATATGAACCACCTTGTGTTGTTTACAACAAAAATTGCATTGAAATTATTTTTATTTACTTTGACCAGGAGGACAAAGCCCAACGATTGAATTTATGAAGAAAAATTATCCTCCTAATTTTACATATCAAGACTTTGGACCACAATTTACAGCAGAATTCTATGACCCCAATAAATGGGCACAACTTTTCAGCAAGTCTGGTGCTAAGTAAGACCATACACATGTTTAGCACCTAATAATTATTTTAACTAAATGTTAATTTTTAATTACTCAGGTACATTGTGTTGACAAGTAAACATCACGAAGGATACACCCTGTGGCCATCCAAATATTCTTTCAGCTGGAATGCGATGGATGTTGGACCAAAGAGAAATCTTTTGGGTAAAAATAACACAAACTATATTGAAACCTGTCTCAGGTGACCGATGCAAAGTGTGGTCGTAAATGAGTTGTCTCGTTGAGGTGGTCGTCAAACTAAGGTGGCCGCTAAGGACAGTTATATCTGTAAATTGTAAATTGACAAGAATAGTCTATAAATTTTCCAGGTGACCTTGCCGCTGCTATTCGTGCGAACACGACACTTAAATTCGGATTGTACCATTCTTTG
The DNA here is from genome assembly GCA_034694305.1 of Protaphorura glebata. Taxonomy (NCBI): domain Eukaryota; kingdom Metazoa; phylum Arthropoda; class Collembola; order Poduromorpha; family Onychiuridae; genus Protaphorura; species Protaphorura glebata. The sequence goes on along the minus strand of JAQFYE010001391.1, from coordinate 14,527 downwards.
TACGAATGGTTCAATCCACTCTGGATCAGTGACAAAGAGAATAATATGACGACAGATGAATTTGTTCGACTCAAAACATTGCCAGAATTGTATGAAATTGTGAGTGAATTTTTTAAGTCGCGTGAGTTTTTTATACCGTATAAAATTAATATGTCGCATGCACTATACGATACGATTACAGGTAAATGAGTACGAGCCGGAAATCGTGTGGTCTGATGGTGAATGGGAAGCATCTGCTGACTATTGGCAGGCAAAGGAATTCCTGACTTGGCTTTACAATGACAGTCCGGTCAAGGACACTGTCGTCACCAATGACCGTTGGGGTCACCAGACACTCTGTACACATGGTGGTTACTACACTTGCACTGATCGCTACAATCCAGGTCAGTTTGGATTCTCAATCCTCTTTGGTTCAATGTTTCGTAAAACCTGGACGTTTCTGATAAAACATTTTGGGCTTCAACTGGTAGGAATTTTCGCAATTCCATAAAAAACTTCAAAATCTAGGCAAAAGAGCCAAAATCTAATTTCTCTAGTGACTATCGTCAGTAAAATGTTTCAAATAATTTAATAAGTATATGGAATTTCTCACTTTATTTACATTCTAAGTATTCACAAGTCTAAGCACCCATGCAACTAATTAATTGGTATTCTGAAATTAACAATAAATCGGTCCAGGATTTCTATGAATACCTAGAATTCATGTTCTAAAATTAACAACTCCATCCCGTATTTCTAAAATGAACAAGGCACAGCCCAAGTATTTTCAAAACGCACAGGTCCAATTTTAAAACTCACGAAATTAAAACTAGAGCTTAATTTAAGTTATACTAAATTAAAATAAGTAAAATTACTTCCTTTACACAATTCCGCATTTGTACATGAAGCCACGAAGCTCATCTTTTCTAAACTAATACATTTTACTCATATTCCATAAAATATAAGTTTGTTAGAATTTATTTAGAAATAACTTATTTTTTTTAATATTTTTCCAAGATTTTAGAAATTTATTTTAATTATAAAACATAGTACAATAATTTTTGATAAGTGTCAATGTGAGTTCAGTGATCTTTTCCTGAGTCGACCCCATTAGTCTTGAAATACTTGTCTCGAAGGAAAGACTCCAGTTTACGGTAAGCACGAGTGGTGCTATCCCGGGTACAAATTTCGGCTAAACACTCGATATCACACCACCGGAAAGCAACATGTTCATCAGAAATAACGACCTGGGTATTACTGTCCTTCATTTTAGCTGGCCAATAAGCAACATGTTTATTCGTATTCCTGGCTTCGTACTATTTAAAAAAGAAACAAAACAAAATTAGTTAAAATTTTGAAAATGTTGAAAATTCTGACTTACATGAACATTGGTAGAAAATCCAGAGACGATTTCATAGTCATCTCGCGTGAGTCCTGATTCCTCTAGAGTTTCACGTATTGCAGCATTAAAATCCGTCTCTCCTGGGTTGATGTGTCCTTATTTGGATAGTGAGAAATTATAAAAATTGCATTCTTCCATGCAATTAATAACAAATCAAAATCCAAACCTTTTGGTGGAGTCCAATGATTCTTCAGTTGAGACGCTTTCAACATCAAATACTCAACTCTGGAACCCTTGACTCGAAAAATCATGAGTCCAGCGCAGAAAGCATCTGGCAAATCAGACATTTCTCTCCAATCTGAAAGTTTTATAGGGAAATTAATTAGATATGAAAGAATATCATCAGAACCAAATTTTGGCCAGGATTCTTCGGTTTCGTTAATATTTTTATGTCAATTTGATTCCAGGAGTACTCCAGCCTCATAAATGGGAAAATTGTATGACATTGGACAAGCAATCATGGGGTTTTCGAAGGGATGCACAGATAGAAGATTACATGACCCCAGAAGAACTGATCCAAACCATCATTGAAACTGTTTCTTGTGGAGGTATTTTAGAAATATCAATAAAATGTGACATTTTTTAAAAAAAAAGGCAGAGAAAATTCATATTTTTCAAAAAAAAATTCTAATATTGATTTTATGGACCATTAATTGAAATATATCTGACAGGTAATATTCTGGTGAATGTTGGTCCAACAAAGGAAGGGACAATTGTTCCGATTCAAGAAGAACGTCTTTTGCAAATGGGTGAATGGCTTGGAATCAATGGAGAAGGGATTTACACGAGTGTTCCTTGGACGGTTCAAAATGATACTCTTACACCTGGCATTTGGTAATTAATTTAAAAAAAAATTATAGTTGTCACTAAACGGGGTTTTGTGACTCCTGGGTTTTTCCTGTAAAATAAATGGGTTATTGGTTTTCATTTTGAGTTTATGGGTTCGCATCAACGAGTAGTAATATGCCTCAATTCCAGGGATCATTTAAAAAAGAACGTTAAAATTTGTGAACCAAAACCCATGAATCCACCAGTACTGTACAACCCAAAAACCCCAAATCCAAAACCCAACCCATGTATTGACATAATGTTACTTTGAATTGAACTTGAACAGGTATACAAGTCGTCCAAGTCCGAAGAGAGTCTACGCGTTCCTCTTTAATTGGCCTGGTTCTCAAGTTCAACTTGGGTCAGTAGGAAGCGAGAGTGTGGTCAGCGTCTCGATCCTGGGCAGTACTGGAGATCTCGAGTGGAAAGCTGGAAATCCTGGAATAATTGTTCAAATGCCGAATTTAGCTGACAGTAAATCTAGATGGGCTTGGACACTCGTAATTAATGTTAAATAAACATAATACTAAAAAACACTTATTATTCTTATTGTTCAAAAATTCCAATCAAACATACTAAGAAATCCCTGTTTTAAACTTTTAATTCCTTATAAGAACTCTATATTTTCGAACATAAGAATCTGATTTAATTTAAAACAAGGCGAGTTACTTGAAAAAACTAATAGTTCAAACCATTTGAGCTGAAGGAACGGTTGAGTCTTACAAAAGAACCGCTTTTAATAAAACGTTTAATTTGAATTATACTGTTGATTTGAAAATTGTTTTAGAAATCTATTGTTCCAAAAAGTGTTGCATGTTGCATAAACTATTAGTTCTTTCACTATACATTTCTTCTTCAAACAACTGTTTTAGATAAAAAGAAATAATACGAAATCTTGTCGCTTCAAAATTAAAAAAGTGTTGTTTTGAAAAGATATCAGTGTTTTGAATTTACATACATGGACAACCCCAAATAATCCCTGTTCTAACATCTCACTTTATACCATGGCTACAATTAAGTCATCCATATGTACAATGCGTGATATCAATGGCGTGACGCCGTTGTTGATGTCCCACATGGTACGACCCTGACAGATGCGCGTCTAAGGCTGACCTCGACTTCTCTTTGTTCTACGGATTGGCGTTCCTTAAGACGCCGACGTGCGATGTCGAACCCAGCGGTAAAGTTGACAAAATATGAAAACTAGACTAATTTCCCCAAAAATCTAGAATACGTTCAGATCGCTTTGGTACAAGTATTACTAATTTATGACAGATAAGTAAAATTTTGGCAACAATTTTCATGTTTTAAGTGTTGCTGAAATTCGGTAACATTTATAACCCAAACATGTTCGAAATGTCCAATGGACTCCGTAAATTCATCTTGAAATACAAATGCTGACGCGCGGATCTTGCAACATGCAATTAACTTTTAATACTGTTGAATATGCAAATCAAAACTATTGAAAGGAATAATTTATTTAATCTGATATATTGGACAAAAAACGTTGTCTAATATGTTGAAAATCTTTCACTTTATCACTCAGACCCACTTCCATATGTTCCTGTTTAAAACTATTAAATCAAAAGAATATGCAAATTACCTTATTAATTGTCAAAGAAGGATAATTGTGCTCATCGTCAGTGATGTAATAAAATTGGAATGAATTGAACTCTGTCTGTCTGTGACTGAAATCTTGAATGATGAAGATTTGAGTCTTGATCGGAAGTCCATCAGAAGATAAGTGAATGGATTGTAAAGTTAAGTTAACAAGAACTTGAGATTCAGAGTTAATTTTTTTAACGGAGTTCGGGGGCCAAGGATTGTGGACGTGGAAGGAGAAAAAATTAGGTGGTTGATTTGGATTGGAGGAAATATATGAAGGCCACATCCAGGAAATGGTGAACAATTGGATTGGGTTGTTAAAAGTTAAGATTGAGGATGACAGAGCAGACCAGGCGACAGACAGACCGACCGGGGATATCGGATCTACCTATTAATTCTTCATTTGATAACCAAATCTCTTGTCTTTCTTCACTCCAATACATAAGATGGATTGGGGTTAATAAGTGCACGACAGTCCCGGCATAACTGGATGAATGTGGCCTGATTCAGTTCAAAATGGGCCACTACCGATTTCAGCGATACAATTTTGAAAAGGTCTCGTGGCAATCGGAATCATAAAATAATCAGAATCAAATTCGAATCAAATTTCTTCTATTTTGATTCCAGTTCCCGAGGGATCGAAACGTTAACGTTTTCGACCGTACGTTACGACCTTTTCGTTTCCCTTCCAATTTCTGTCGACAGTGGTGGTACCTCGTCCAATTTCCTTCACCAATTTACTCAAATGGACAAAATGGGGAATTTAGTCAAAATACCCCTAAATAATTCGTAATATTTTAGTAATAGTATTTATCACTTTCGAAAAAACGGAATTAGAAGGCCAGAAACTTTCGTAATTAATTTACGGCAGATCACGTTAATGTTGAATCAATGAATGAGTGGCCAATCTGGGCCAATTCTTTAACTGGCTCTGTGTTTCCATTTAGCTTACTCGTTAAAACTCGGATGATGACTCCATTTGACACCTCAGCAAAAATTAAACTAAAGAGTCGAACATTATATACATTTCTTGAGATTTCATCCGAGATGGTTCTCCGAATTTGATTTTAATGTGACCAAGACATAAGATAGTCAGATTGAGATATTCCTTGAATGGATTTGGTTCTGGCCACCTCTGACTCTAAACACAAAATACGTCTCTTAACTCTTAAGACTCATTTCAAATAAACAAAATAATTTTGAGAGCAAGAACAATGCTTTTTGAATGGACTCTTCTGTTTAGACTAAAGTTCACGGTCACATGGACGCGTATGTCATTCCAAGGTGAAGTAAAAAAAAATAAGGCTGCGACTTCGGTTTTAATATTTCATCTGATGACACATGAATTGAACAACAAATTCGTTAGATTTCTTTCTCTTCTTCTCCATACATGAAATTCAAAAGGCCTCAATGTTTATGTAGTGCTTTGGGAATAATGCGTAAATAGTAGATTTTTTGTTTAGTTTATTTCGTTGAAGTCATTTCATTAGAACCAATACAAATTAGGTCACTTTAACACACCACATACCGTAATTCCGACAATAAAACCCAAGCTTGTATTTATGCCGGTAAGGTCGATAGACTTTACCATAATGATCAATTACGAATACCTAATCGGATTTGACCCCCGGTTTCAATTTCAATAAAAAAAAACTCCGAAGAATCGACTTTCCAAAAATCGGTCAAACATATTTACAAAACTGCATAAAAGTATAACATACAAAATGGCATTGGCAGGTTTATCAAGAAAAAATATATTTCAGGCTCTCCAAAATGCATATCTCATATTTTGTCTAACTCCTCCGCATTAGGTTGCAGATGCCGGGGCTAAGGTTACGCCTGGTACTGGTAATTAAATTTCCGTTTCCACGACTTTTTCAAAAATCATAAAAAATCAACATGACTCCGAAGAGTAAACAAATCTACATTCGGCCACAAACGAATTTTTTTTATAAATTCGGTGCGGTCATTTCGGACACAACTCAAGTTTAAAATCAAAATCGCTTCAACAATAAATTCCAACTCCGATTTGGAGGATCTCATTTCTTACTAACGTCATAGTTTTGAACTCAATCAAGAAAGTGACATGGCGGACGAAAGTGACCCCGACCCTAATGCTTTGAAACCAGAGGTGTTACCCATTGCGCCAAAAACTTTTAATCAACTTGTTCATCGTACAGATCAGCGAGAGATGTTCCACAAAATGGGAATCACCACTGCGGAACAACTCATGGATCGTACGTACTTTCTTTTAATTATTAATTAATTAATTATGAATAAAATTATTTACGAATACTAAAAATGGAAGTTTAGGAACAAAACTAATAAGATAAATTTTTAATCCTATTTTATTTCAGTCCTAGATTCCGGAGCCTGGACCGTGTTCGAAGGGCTGTGGTACAATAATGATCCGACAGACACATCTATGGAAGAAGACGTTCCCGTAAGTTACTACAGGGTGGTTCATAAGCTTCCCTACAAAATGTATTTCTCACTATCTGAATATTTATAATTTATAGGAACCCGTCCCATCAACAAGCGCTGCTTGTCGTGCAGCACTAGATATGACGCCATTCGAGGGATCAATTTATGGCGGTATTTCAACGATTCGTGGTCCGAATACCATTGGCCAACTGACTGGTCGTATTTCGGTATCCGACACAAAAATATTTGCTCGCACTTGCGTCTTTGAAATTAATTGTAATTCTCATTGTCTAACAGCATAGTCAGGCCACACTTGCAATGATAAGGGTTATGCGTGGAGGGCGCGCGCACGTGCCCTTGTATGAAGAACCGAAAGCGGACACTGAATTCCCGCGTCACCCGGTAAAAAATCACACAATTATAACAAGAATTACTTTTCGAAAAAAAATTATGTTTTAAATATGCATTGCACGATGGCAGCGATTACTACGTCATTATGTTTAAGGTATCCTCCGAGATGACGTCACAACAATAGGCATTCGCTATTACGCATGGTTTAAATACTCATTGATTGTCTTACGTTCCAGCCATGTTTTAATGTATCATTGATTTGATTTTCAGTCAAAATTGCGGTGCAAGCTATATTATGGTCTTTTGGACAATTCACTTCCAAACGGACGATGTAAAGGGAAACTATTTGGATCTCAAACTCAATTGACCCCTGTGAGGGACTCTCTCATGAAGCGTCGTAAGAATCTTAATCTTAATCTTGAGTACTGGTATATGACAATTCATAAAATGATGAGATATACATTTTCAATCAATTTTTGGTACTAGGTACTATGTTTCGAGTTACTAAGGCCATGAATGCTTGGGAGGAGAAAACAAAGACGGATTTTTCCACTTCGGGTTCGAAGTCTGGTTCGGAATCTCGTTCGAAATCCGGGTCAAAACACAATTCGAAATCTGGGTCCGAATATAGTTCAAAATCTAGGTTCGAATATAGTTCGAAATCCGGTTCAAAATATGATGCCAGAGATGAATCGGATTTTGAAAGTTATCATTCATCCGATTTTGGAAAGGATTCTGACAAGTTTGCGATACAAGATAACCAAGAAAAGAACGAGGAAACCAAGAAGAGTAATGTTAAAAATTCCATTATTAATTAAATTTATGGCATTTACATAAATTTATTAACATGGCAGTTTACGATGCGATGAGAGAAATTAGTTACGAAAGAGTGGACGGAGATATTTTGCCTGAGATGGAGGAAGATGATATGGAGGATTATCTGGAATCAGTTAAGTTTGTCAATCAAAACGAAAGTGACGACAATGGAAGTGGCGGTGACGGTAACATAGAAGACAATGATAGCGACGGTAAGTGTTTCATTCAAATTTCAAGTTTTAACAATTAGTCTGAGAGGAAATGCCTAAACTTATACTATATTTGGTCATATTTATTAGGTACGACTGAACAATCTGATTTGAACGATGATATTTTGAAAGCAATTGAATTTTCGGAGCTTAGTGAGGAAGATAGGAATGCGGAGATCATGAAATGGGTGGATTCCACGTCAGACACTTTTGAGGTTGAAGAGGATATCTTTCCAGATCCTAATCCAGATGAGGATATCATTCTAGGGCCGAATCCAGATGAAGATGTCATTCCAGAACCAAATCCAGACGAGAATGGAGACAAGAATGGGAATGAAGATGATGAGAAGGAATTGGAGTCTAAAGCTAGTGAGGACGAGAAAAAGAATGACCACTGTGGTGCTGGAGAAACTGGAGAGGCACAATAAATCAACGAACTTATTTTAATGATTCATCAAATTATCAAAATTCATTACTCTTGTATTCTGGTTCAAATTCTGGAAATAATAATTCCGTTCTGATTATTAGTTAATTTTGATTTGACTTTGTCTATGTGACTCGTAGGGATGGTTATTTCGCTCCAGATAGAAATATCTCACAATTCTATGATAATTCATAAGAAATCCGAATGAACAAAAACAAAAGCCCATGAGTGATTATGATTCTCATTTTAATATTTAAATATTTATTGCAATGTAGCTGAATCCAGTTTAATCTAATCTATTTTTGCGTCGTATACTATGCACGAGAAATCGCTGAAAATATTACTGCAATTTGGCAATAACAATAACAAAAACTTTATCAGATTTTAGCACACTTACTATTTTGAACTTTTACACTTGTGCTGCGCGATCCAGAAGAAATCTATCATACTATTAGAATCCCTGTCTTCTGTTCATTCACGAAAATACAGAGTCGAAAGGCTTTCACCACTATGCATGGAGAAAGATCCGGCTTATATTAGAGCCCGGGTACTACTAGAATAAATACGGTAATTAACAAACAAGTTAAATCGACAATTTGGCAAGGAAAAAACATTGTCCAATAAATGTTAAGGTCTTTTTTAAAGTGAAAATAGTTTGTCATTTAATTTAGTGACATATGATTCAGGTGATTATCTGATTAGAGATCACTAACCCTATGATTTATTTTTATTTTTTATTTTCCATGCGAGTTGGTTTGTGTTATTTATGAGATTTGATTTGAGGTCATTATTCCTGAGTCCTGACTATGATGAGGGCGAGTTCATGAGATAACACTAAGAGTCAGATTCAGATTAGTTTTATTTAGCTCTCCCTCATGTCATATTACATTATGTATGTAAATATGTTGACAGTCTGCTCTGTCCACGGTTATCCTTTTATTCTACACATGAACATGCACAAGGTGACTCATAACAAATTACAGTCAGACACATCAGAAATCGTTACAATTAACATGGGTCCAGATTATAGAATGGGTGCAGAATTTTGGATAATTTTGTTTTAAGGCGGCCTTTACGACTTTGCTTTGGGTTTATAGGAACTGGATTACAGCGTTGTCTTTTAAGAGAGGGTCGTTGACTCAAATGTGTTGAAACATGGACCATTTGTTTACAACAGTTCATTTTGAAAATACTGAACAAATTAAAAAAAATCTTTTTGCAGGGTATTTCAATAATGACAGTCAATTCTAAACCAAGTTTTGGTGGGAATCATGTCACAGTCTAATTAATTGTATCCCTCTATGCATGGAATTTCAAATAGCTCAAGTAACTCGTCACGAACATGTGCACAAATAATATGGGACCTGTCGCTTGTTATGAACCACCTTGTATAAATAAGTTAAACATCCATTATCAATCCGTCCCGTACCATACACGATACAATACAGGACATATTAGAGGCAGACGGACACATATCCGCATCATTCATTCTTCTTCCTCCAAACTAATACGTTCATTTAGTTCACATTACTTACAAAGTAACCCCACTTTATTTGAATAGATAATTTTTTATTATTTTTTGATTTTTTGATTGAAATGAGAACCGAACGATTATGTTCGTACTTGTTCCTGTGTATGTGTCTCTTCACCCCATGGCCACAAGGAACTTCTTCACTTTCAGGGAATAAACATGAACATGAATGGAAAGAGGTTGACCTGGAACCTGTCCCGGGTGACAGTGACTGGAACGATGACGTTAAGGATGACAGTGACCGGAACAACGATGTTAAGGATGACAGCGACTGGAACGACGATGGAATTGGAAATATGAGGTATTTACCCACTTGGGAGAGTTTGGACAAGAGACCACTTCCGAGTTGGTACGATGAGGGCAAAATCGGAATTTTTATTCATTGGGGAGTTTTCAGTGTCCCTGCCTATGAAGGGGCTTGGTTCTGGGAACAATGGAATGCAGGTAATTCGGGAAATCCAATATTTCGAATTTATAAATTTTTCATGTTCATTGTACACATGGAGCATGTCTCATAATGCCCCAGCGAATTATGTCCATAGTGAACTAATTTATGCATTAGTAAACTTTTACTCAATTCCGGTAAGGTCGTTCCTACAAAATTCTGATTAAAATAATTGTACTTATTGTTTATTATTTGCATAGGTGATCAGAGGTACGTAAAATACATGACGGAGAATTATCCACCAAAATTCACGTACCAAGACTTTGGTCCACAATTTACAGCTGAATTTTACGATCCACACAAATGGGCAAGTCTGTTTGCAAAAGCTGGAGCGAAGTAAGTAATTTGATTTCTGGAACGTGCGATATTTATTTCATTCCCAGACTTAACGTAATTTGATATGATTTTAGGTACGTGGTCTTGACAAGTAAACACCATGAAGGATACACCATGTGGCCATCCAAATATAATTTTGGATGGAATGTGCGAGATGTTGGGCCTAAACGGGATCTACTTGGTATTTTCAAGAAATGATAATTGCAAATAATATTTTCAAAAATTTAAATTTCTAAAATTCAAAATTAATAGGGGATTTGGCAAAGGCAATTCGAGGAAATACGACTCTTCGATTTGGACTCTACCATTCACTGTACGAGTGGTTCAACCCACTTTACATGGACGATCGCCATAATAATTACACCACTGATTTATTCGTCACGTCCAAAACAATGCCAGAACTTTACGAACTTGTAAGTCCATCTGGGAAAGTGAGATATAACATTGTGTACAATGACAACTTTCTTATTAGCTAAACTCAAATCATTCAAACAAAATACTTGACGGACGATTTTGCTAAATTAGAGTCGAATATTTAGATAATATTTTCGGCTCAATTTGAAGTTTACATTAATTTATTGAAGGGCAGACCAAATTGTTATGACCGACCCTGTATAAGATCTCATTGTATTTTCTTAATTGATTTGGACAGGTGAATACATACAAACCGGAAGTGGTTTGGTCTGATGGAGATTGGGATGCCAGTGCGGACTACTGGAAATCCAAGGAATTTTTGGCCTGGCTTTACAATGACAGCCCAGTCAAAACGACGGTAGTCACTAATGATCGTTGGGGTTCTGGTTGCATGTGTCACCATGGCGGTTACATGACATGTTCCGACAGGTACATCATTCATTCACAAATTGAAATTTTTAATTCTGGCCCAGATTTCTATTTTGAAAATGGAAATCAAAATTCTTGAATTTCATTTGAAATATTATGGTGCCGATACATGAACGTTTGATTAATATTCATCTTTATTTGTTTCAGGTACAATCCAGGTAAGTCTGAAATCAATTAATATTTCAGGTTGGGGGGTCGAAGTCTCTTAACCACCATGTAATGACCAATTTTTTGGTCAACTATTTATGAATAGGTGTCCTACTTCCTCGAAAATGGGAGAACTGCATGACACTCGATCGATCTTTTTGGGCATTCCGAAGAAATGCACAGATTGAAGATTTCCTGACTCCAGAGGAACTTCTTAAGACTGTCATCGAGACTGTTTCATGTGGCGGTTAGTTTTTATTGAAATCAAAATCGGGAATATTTTGAAATTATAGTTTAAAATTTTGACTGATACAAATAGGGAATGTTCTTATCAACGTCGGTCCAACCAAGGAAGGAATCATCATTCCAATCCAAGAAGAACGTCTTCTCCAACTCGGGGAATGGCTAGGGGTCAATGGTGACGCCATTTATGAAACTGTCCCTTGGAAACATCAAAATGATACGATCAATCCTCATGTCTGGTAAGCAATTCAATGCAATATACTAATAGACCGATTAGACGCTAAGGTTCTGAATACTTTAATGTGCGTTTGGAATACGTAACTTTATTTTTGAGCTGGTCGCCTGACACAGGTTTGAATATATTTTGTAATGTTGGCAGGTACACCTCACGGCCAGGGGAGAAAAAGATATTTGCAATGACACTGAAATGGCCAGGATCACAAATTAATTTAGGTGCGGTGGACGGAAGTACGGTGAAGAGTGTCCAAGTGCTCGGAACATTCGGGTTCCAGAAGTGGGCGGTTGAACGGGAAGGAATTGCTGTAAAAATGCCGGGACTGGATGCTGTCAATTCAAGATTTGCTTGGACGATACAAATTTGCTTAAAATAAGATTTGCTTGTCATCAACACAAAATAAACAAATAAATTCCGACTTAAGTTTAATGTTGCTTAAAACGTTAAATATTTTTATGGAATAAAAAAAACCTGACTGGTGACGAAATTATTGATAATATTTACCGGAATCTTATTACTTATCAACATAATTTGACAACTTCCCTACTAGGTAAGCTCATAATCTCCAAACAAAACTTAAATGACAGTAGATTTTGCAAAATTTGAGTACTGTTGAAAGTGTTTTGATTCCTGTGCCAACCTGAAAGTTATGCCCACAGCTCAGTATTTACTTAGTCGTGTACGCCTTTGAGCCGTTGACGTCATAACTGGTGACACAGGACATATAGGACTTCCCCAAGCTATGTGTAACTAGTTTTAAAATAACAAACTTGATTTTGTTTATTTGGACAGTATGAGCTAACCTAGTGTCAGACCGGTGTTAAGTTGTCTTGACATTCATTATATAACCCAATTTCTTGAAGTTCGCACCAATATAATATTATGCAATATGTCAGAAAATTAGACAAACATTTACATTTACCCGCCTGGTATTTAAATGATGTTCAAAATTTTACCATACATGTAGATAAGTAAATGAAATATTCAAAACCTTCTTTGTCCGTTCGTCCCTATTGTGTACAACAACTTCCAATTACGCAAAGACAAATTACATAGAAGTACAATTCACCGCACTTTGACTAATCCATTAATGCACTCCTCACTGCAACCACACTCAATGTATTTTTAACTGTCATTGGGCAACCACATAGTATCCGAGTACCCGACTTTCCTACCCCATTAGAATACTCTACTGATTTGTGAAAGCGAGAAAAACGCTTGCCAACGCGTTACGCGTCGCGAAGATTAAAAACTCACAACATAGCCACAGTAGGGGTGAGCTAAACGTACCAGGTCAGGGGAATCGAACCCTGTCCCAATCAAGCAGATGCCAATCCCGTAGTACTACGCTATCTTATGCTACAAAAAAACTTTTATGTAGTAGGAATTCATCCTGTTCTTAATACGATGGAACAACTAGGAGAGGGTTTCGAATAGAAGATATACGGTATGTCTCATAGGTGATAGGTGATAGAGAAAAGGCAAACATTATTTCGTCGAGTTTACTGTTAAAATTGAAATTTAAGTGATTTATTAGTCAGTCAAGAGTATTTTGAAATAAAAATTAATATTATTATAATTACGCTTACACCATAGAGAAATTATTAGCATCAAAATTCAAATTTTAAACTTTCAAGAAAAATTAATTTTGATATAAGACGATTACCAATATAATAGTACACGAAATGATGGAATGATAACGTTTTAATTTTTGTCGCTAGTTGTTGATTTTCGTGTTTTGGTGGTTCCTTCCTTGATTGCCAGGTTCTTTCTCGCAGCCCTTTCTTCTTTTCTTAATTTTGCTTGTTCATTTGCCTCTTCTTTTCTGTAGTGCATTGCTATTATCAAGCCTAACGTTGCAAGCCAAACACTTTCACCCCTCTCAGTCTGGATAAGAAAATATCCACCCTTAGTGATTTGGCGATCACGTTTAACCGCATTGTATGACAGGTAAGCAATTGCAGCAATCTATTCACAAAATCCCGTAAATGTATACAAATTCAAAACTTCGTTTATAAATGTGAAATTATTTTCTTACAAATATAAACAGAAGAATAATTGGAGGGAATAATGCAAGCAAGAGTTGAGGATCAGGACTCATTTTTTCAAAATCCGTTGAAAATGGGGTGTTCGAGTAGAGTGGATTTTATTAACTATCCAAACTCAATTTGTTGTAATTAGTCGAGTTGTTATCTCGCGATGATGAATCTTATGAACTGAATGAACTCGTCCTGTGCTGTGGGCTGTTCATCGCTCATGTTGCCTGAAACGTTTTTTCAGCGAATATTTATCGATTGACAATTTCCCGAATAGTAGATAAGCTCATACTGCTCAAACATACAAACATAATAGATTTTTCAAAATTTGAGTCCCATAGACAGTGATTCTATTCCAGTAGCAATTTCAACGGCGTACATTTTTCCATAATGCGTGTATGCCCTCTCCCTTGAATTGATGACAAGATAATATTTCATACGCAAATACGGATAGCCATAATCATTTAACATTTTCAGACCAATCTAATCTAATCGAAACAACATTACCATTTTAGTGCTTATTACCATTCTAGTGCTTCAAGCTTACTGTTTAATAATGTACAATCAATTTTCATGGCACTGTGTTAATCTTCATTACTCTCGAATTACTCTTGAATTACTATTTATGTGATCTGTTGTGTACGAATCGGGCAGCGCAATGGCCTTACGAGGA